>JAFBJS010014337.1:346541-393962 GCA_016785265.1 Paraplagusia blochii
AATGACACGGTGCCTCTGCAATCTCCTGAGTCCACTTTAATGTGGGTGTCAAGGGCCAAACACAAACACACATGCTACACCCATGCACACGTGCATTTCAAGCTAAAAAGATGGTTTAAACCAGGAGGAAGTCCGCTGAGGATTTATTCCCTTGAATTCTCATGATTATATGCATTATCTATTGTATTGTCTTTTTATTTTACCAAACAACACCTGTATTCTGTTCTCCCTTCACCTTTAAATCTTTATATTGGCAACTTTAGGATTTTTATGTCCTTTAGTTGTTCAAGACATGGTTCTAAAACATGTCCACACCTGTCATACTTTATACTTTATTTAAGAACAAACACAGTGGTCCATTTGCAAACAGAGAGGAATTGTTCCACTACTGTAGGAGGTCTGAATTGCAGTTTGTGAAAAAATGACAGAAATGATGTTACTATCAGACTCAGTGTTTAATACTGTCTGAGGATTGTCTTGCAGTTGGTGTAATCATCTGTTCCACTAAGTTTTCTTTTCCTTTTGGCTCGTCCCTTATTTAGGGCGTATGACATGGCCAAACAATGTTTTCCATATTCCTGTCCTCTGTATCTCCTGCTCTAAATCCAACTCTAGGATCTCTAGGATCATTCTGTTACCAATGTATCCACTGTCCCTCCTCTAAACATGTCCAAACCATCTAGCTTAGCTTTTTCTCCAAAACCTTCCTGTCTGTGTTGTCCCTCTAATCACCTGATTCCTGATCCTGTCCATCCTTGTCTCTCCTAAAGAGAACCTCAGCATCTTTAACTCCTCCACCTCCAGCTCTGTCTTCTACCTATTCCTAGTGTCTCTAATCCGTCCATCATGGCTGGTCTCATAACTGTCCTTTCAACAACCTTTCCCATCACCTTAGCTGACTCTCTTCTTTCACAGATCATCCCTACTAAATGGCAGCTGAGAAGTGAAACATCTTTAAGGTTTATCTGATGATTGAAGATTAAATTGATGAAACACAGCAGGAATATCCAGTAGAACTTCAATCATAATTGGTTTGCTCAATTGGTGCATAATTCAATTTGATTAGAGCATTTAAGTGACGCATTTTTGTCACTGAATCGAATTAATTTAATCTATACCACTCTGTTTTTTAACTCTTTGTTTGTATTTACCTTTAGCCTGGTGCTATGATGTCCTACTTGGTGGTAGTGTTGTCTTAGGTGATGGTTGGTGTTCATCATCCATCCTTCCATCCTTCAGGGTCACTGCTGGACCTTTAGCCGTCAGTCAGTTTACAGGTCCATAACAAAACACTGATATAGAGCTGTTGGAAGAGCCGTGAAAAATCTGTCAGTCATTCAATAAGTACTGGAGCTGTTTCACATAACAAAGGTTGCAGGTTTGATTCCTTGTACTATATGTTGCAGCACCTCATTTAGACTCAATCATGTGATTGTCTCAAAGGATGACAAGGATGGACAGGATTGGGAATGACAACACAGACAGGCAGGTTTGGAGACAAAACTAGAGAAGCCAGATTGAGATGGTTTGGACATGTTCAGAGGAGGGACAGTGGATATATTGGTGGGAGATTGATCCTAGAGATGGAGCTACCAGGTAGGAGACAAAGAGGAGATTGATGGATGCAGTGAGGGAGGACATGGAGGTAGTTGGAGTTAGAGTTGAGGATACAGAGGACAGGGGGAGATGGAAAATGTTGATTTTCTCTGGTAACCCCTGAAAAGAGACGAGCCAAAAAAAGGAGATTTAGACTAGATCTTGAATATTAGTATATAAATACAGACCTTAAAAACCATCAGTTTCAGCCCAACTTTTATTCAGACCTTCTTACTGTTGACAATACCAGTGCTACAGTGTGACCGCAGTTGGTTTCCACTCACTGTGCCATATGTAACACCTTGTTCCAGCTTCTTTGTTGCAAAAAAAAATTGTGAACCTCTATGTGGAAAACAACTGGAAAAGCCAGAGCTCAGAATGCCACACACTCCTCTAACATGTGATTTTGTCAGAGCAGCACAAGTGAAATACACTCCTTCCATCTGCAACGCACAATTACACAGCAGTTGTCCTCCCTCTTCTCCAGTGTCTTCTCTTCTCACTTCTCTGCCTGACTTTCTACTCTGTTGACGCTCGATGATTGAGCTCACGTTTCATTTTACAGACCTCGATGAACAACATCAAAGTGGACCAGTCCTCTAAGTCCTCCTGCACAACACAGCCAGGTCTCTGCTCCACCCTACTGTTTCAGTCAGACTCCACTTGGTTAATAAGCGCCCCAGACCACAGCGAGGACACAGGCTGACGATTCAAAACACAGATGCCAGGACTGGGATGTTGACATCATCACCAAAAACACCTCTCTTTTCTGCTCCTTCTCTACCTCCAACCCCTTCTTTCTCTTTCTCTCTGTCTTATTCTACAAAAGTGTTCATTAGCATGTCCACATATGTATTTTTGTCCTTTTGGGACACTTGGTGGTGACTTAAATTACAGAAATGTTGGGGAGAGGCAGGCTGAGGGAGTGCTTTTAATGTGGTGTGGGTGAGAGAAAGGGTGGGGCATTTAGGTGCTTGGAGAGGGAGAGAGAAAAAGAGAGACGGAGTGGGTGCAGTTGACAGGAATACTGTATGACGCACACACACACACACACACACACACACACACACACACTGCAACACCCTCATAATTCCAGACAGCCATGACGCGCCATTTCTCACACCATAAAACAGAGTCTTTGTGCTGATGTGTCTGACAGTCAGGAGCTGCTGCTGCTCTGAGGTCGAGTCAAAGATCTGGGTCTGGATATGACTTTGACACACGAGGACACTTTGATCAGAGTGTCTTTAGTCTTTAATCAGTTAACTTTGCATGTAAACATATAAGTGAAATGTTGCATAAAAGCGTGTTTATTACGTAAAAACAATGATGATAATAAAATAAGATCAAGCATCTGGTTTTCAAGGTCTGGGGCAGGGCACTAATGGGGAAACGCAGAGCTGTTGGATTGGGGACTCAGTGAGACAAATGAATTTTTGCTTAGCTGGTCACACCACTTACATTTGTGGTTTTGTTTTTCCTTCGACAAAACAATGAAAAGAAAATCTTAATTCCATGATTATGGATGTTTTTTAGGAAAGAGACTTTTTTTAAAGCTTTCATGGATAAAAAAACACTGCAGGATTCATTCATTCATACAATAATCTTCATTCTCTTATATGTTGTGGGGGGAGCAGGGGCGATTGCTACCCAAATCCTATTGCATATCCATACTGTCAGCCTTCCTGTGGGTGGTGAGCCCACTGGAAGTTATGTGGGTCGGGAGCGTGCTATGCACAGGCAACCTGGCAGCTGGAGGATTAGAACCTGAAGCCTTGCAGACCCAAGTCTGCTTCCTTTACCACTAGGTCATCACTGTCGTATGCAAAAGGTTATATAAAGGTTATAAAACCAACGGCAAGCTTAATCCTGCCCTGTGACTTGCTTTGGATTATTGCAATGAAAAATGTAAACATTTAACTTAAAATGAAGTTAATGTTTGAGTTAAAATGAGAAAATAAAAGGTTATGGTGGGATTTAGGGCTATGATCATAGTCTTTACGTTGTAAAATGTCACGATTAAATGTTGTATTGTGTTTTCTTCAGGTACGAGAGATTCTGGGTCACTGTTCCTGTCCTGCTCAGTTCCCTATGGTCAAGGTGTCGGAGGGGAAGTACAAAGTTGGAGACTCCAGTGCACTGATCTTCATTAGGGTGAGTAGTCAGACCCACTACTCTACATATACACAGACATGTTTGCTGCTACATGAAGCTACACATCATCTCAGAAATGTCCGCTTCTATCAGGGATTAGCAGTAAACCCAGTTGCACAAAACACTGACCAAAGATAGACGTTTAGGAAATTTTATTACAATGAAATTCCAACTACAAACATCCAGCACAAGGCCGTGACCAGAAATGCTAATGCTAAAACGACTATCACGAACAGAAATGCTGATCAAATAACAGGGCAGAGACAAGACGTAATCGAGGACAGAATGTAGGTCGAATTGGAAGGACAGGAGATCAATAACTGGTCAAAACACAAGCACAGGTTATGTCACCACAAATCAGGCAGAGGTCAAAACTCACGGAAGGGCAGGTCGGTCCAGAAGGGCAGAAGAAACAGGCAAAAATCTTAGACGAACAGGGTCAATACCGTATAAGCAAAAGATAACAAAACGCTGGAGAGTCATCAAAGAATCAAAGACAATCTGGCAACTTTGCTCAGCCACAGGTGAGGTTTAAATACTCAGGCAATGAGCAAAGTTGCCACCTGGTTGGACAACAGAAGACAAAGAACAATTGCCTGATTGGTGAAAGAGACCCATGTGACCCTGCATACACTAAAAGGAGGGAAAACATTTAAAGCAACAGAAACGAGGGGAAATACAAAGTTGGAGACTCCAGTGCACTGATCTTCATTAGGGTGAGTAGTCAGACCCACTACTCTACATATACACAGACATGTTTGCTGCTACATGAAGCTACACATCATCTCAGAAATGTCCGCTTCAAGAGTTAACCTGTGCTTTACATTAGGAGGCGCTCACTCACTTCACATTTGTATCTCACTCTGTCTTTTCCTGTACCTGCTGTTTGCTGTCTCTAGGTAAATGCTTAATTAGTGTGATTGCAGTCACCTGAGTCTTTGTTATTAGTCTCACTCGTGTCACATGTTGTCCTTTGTATATACACTACAGGCCTGGGATCCTTGTAGCGCTATGTTCTGTTTGTTCTGCTTGTGGCGGTGTAAGGTGTTAAGATGGCTGTGAAGTCAGTTTATTGGAGATATTGACTTCAGTGATGTACGTGTCACCTTCTACGTAGGGTCAGCTAGAAGGCCCTGAGGTCGCAATATTGCAAGATGATTGGTCTGACCGCTGTAAACTGAATGGACTGTGTCCATTTACTTAAGGCTCTGGTAGATTTCATGGAACCTGGCAACACTAGCTGAAACAACTGAACAACTGACAAATTAAATATGACTGGACTAAAAGTTAAATGTGAAAACTCTTCGTATGTATAAAAAAATAAATAATAATATAATTTTATTTAGAGATATTTATGAATAAATGTGTTTTTGTGAGTAGGTTTAGGCCAGCAGAGAAGGCTTTGCTGGCCCTGACGGCCCACCACCACCACTGCTTATTTGAGAAAGTGAACTATTAGAGAGTACATGCCAATGGAGAAAGTACTGAAGTTCATTATGTTTGTGTTTGTTTGTCATTTTCTACAAAGAATGAACCTGTTGCACCTGAAAGGCAGCCTCCAGTTAGTGTATTCTGGGTTTCGTCTGCTTCCTGCTCTGCTGAAAAGTTGCACTCTCAATTTTTATTAACTAATTAATTTGAACCTTCTTGTATGCAGTGCATTACTATCAACTATTCCCTGTGCTGGTGTAACACTACATGGTCAGTTTAGTGTTAACATACCATCAACCCTATGGAACCATATGGCGCAGACATATGGCATGAGTGAATCTGAGCATGTTAGCTGCAGATGCCTGACTGTGTCAGTTCTGTCTGTACCATAGGAACATTTCTAAACGGTGTTTTCCTGGTCTACTCCCCACACTGACCTCCATCCATTGTGGTGCCATTTAATGGGTTGGTCTTTATCTAATTCTTGATTCTGACCTGTTTGTCTCAGATTCAATGTAAGAGCTGCTACTTTACCCATGTCAGTCCTCAGAGGACTGGGCAGGGAGGCTGGTTGATACCAGCCATCGATTTGGTCTCAGTTACCTAAACTGTAATGGACTGTTTGGGTGTTCTGCTTTTTTTTTTTTTCAAAGTCGGCTACAGTGACTGGATCAAAGCTGCCTGACTGCCTGTAATGTCAGTACTTTGTCGATTCTAACAGCGCCTTTTCATCCAGACCCAGACATTTGATCCATTCACCGTGGAAAACATCTGTCCGACTCTTTGTTTTATGGTATTCCATTTTTTTTTACCTAAGTGAAGCTATTTGTCAGGAGAAGTTTGGACCTTCTGGCTGTCATTTATTATTATTTGAAGTAACTTAAAATGAATCCTAGTCCATATTAGGCCAGATTAAAAAATGCCTTTCCAGTATCCAGACCGACCAAAGAATTCCATTCAGTCTGAATAACAGTTTGGCAATGAGCAGTGTGATTTGGGTGGCAGTCATGGAGACTGCTGCACCTGAGAGACGCCAACAGATATGAGGATGAAGATGAACGAGTGTTAAAAAAGACACTGTCTGAACAAAGTGGCACCTATAAATATATACAATCCTTTTTCTTTTCCCTTCATTTGTATTTATTGCTGACAAGAGCTTCATGGCTGGTGGCAAAGTCAACCAATGCATGCATTTAATTCTTGCTTGTGTGTGGTGTAACTATTCCTATGGGAAAATCTTTGTTGTAGGCATTTTGTCCTTGAAGGGATATTTTTTTCAGCCATTTTTAGGAACATATTTGGAGATTTCTACCTAGGAAATTAGTTTGGAGTTGCAATTAGAATTATTGTTGTTATATAGTTAGGTTAAATAAAATGAAGATCAAACATACATTTCTATGTAGGTTAGGAGCAGTGGTTCTGAACTGGTGGATCCCGACCCAAAAGGGAGTTCCATACCCGTTCTGAATGCTTAAAAATCAAAATGTGTGTCTGCTGTTGAGCATGTGTTTTATTTTAGAAAATCTGTTATTTTGGCGCACTCTGCAGAATAAAAAGAGGTTTTTTTTTGTTTTTTTTCGAAAATTTATTTTCTTGGTTTCAATTTATGAGAGTGGTTTGCGACCTAATGACCACAGGAAAATGTGGGTCCCAGAGTGAGATAAGTTGAGAACCATTGGGTTAGAGGGACTGCGTCTAAGTCTATGCAAAGTCCCCACAACTCATGTTAATTCGTCCACTGTGTCCTCAGTAAACGGCTCTTTTCAGACTCTCTCCGTCCTCTCTTCACTGGACCTGACAGCGACTCTTAATAGGCCTGACGGCTTCAAGTGTACCCACCACATCCCTCTTATTCTGCTGAGGGCAGGAAGTGGGCAGTTGCTTTGAAACAAGCCTCTATTCAAATGCCAAGGCTGAAATAAGGATCTCCGGCAGAACGAGCTGCTAAATTGGAGAACGCCGGAGAGGAGGAACACGGCTCTTGAACAAAAGCAGGGAGTATATAAAGCATCTTTGTCTCCGGGGAGTTTTCTCCCCAACGAGTAGAAACACCATCAGCGCTGAAGCTGTCTCTTATACACATCTGAAGGAGAAAACAAACATTGATCAACAAATCTCACAGATATTGACCATCAAGATCAACACAAACAAATCTCACAAAATGTTGACCATCTCAAACAAATAAGAAAACCATGCTAAACTTAAGCTGTCACCCTTAAATCCCCGCACAGCAATCTTCAAAGCAAATCGGTCAGAATAAATGCTAACCTACCGTTGACAGCGGGTGGAGAGCCGACACCCCGGAGAAGCACATCTGCACCGAAGGCTGGACACTCGATCACAGTTCTCAGCAGACTCTAACTCTTTGCTCTTAGAGAGTTTCTTTTAACCCCAATGCTAAGGTTTACATTCCTGACCGTTACCATGGTTACATCCTTGACCGATCTGCTTCGCCTTGCACAGCCTTGCACACAAAAACAAGTCATATCAGTACTAGAAACTATGCACAACCTTGCACACAGAAACCGGTTCTCAAAACAAGTGAAAAACAGGCACACAGAAACCGGTTCTCAAAACAAGTGAAAAACAGGCAGATAATTAGCATTGAGATCAACTCAGGACTATTTTAACATTTCTTTACTCACACAGATTTAGAGAGAAACCCAGTCCCAAAAGCTCAATTCAGCCTCAGGATGCTAATCTTTAGAGCTGCTGCACTGATGTCTAGGAAATATGGATCGAATTTGTAGAAAAATGAGGTGGAGGATGTGAGTCAAACTGATGTCTTCGTACTGGAATTCTACCAATCTGATTTCCCCTTCAGTTTCCAATAATGTAGCAGGGACTTGGAAACGTTGCTGTGTCCTGAGGTTTAATATTTAGGTCGATGTTGTGTCTCAGTCACTGTCTGTGATTGGACTGAATGAACTGACACTCAGGGGTTTTTCTAGAGTGCAATAACATTTTACGGCCCCTTTGATATTTGTGCAATTATAACACTGCAAGAAGACAATGGTCTGAGAACAACGTCCCTTATTGTCATAGTTACTGCTTCTCAGTCATTAGCAATATTAATAAGGACCTATGCAGAATTTCACTCACTGTCAACACCACAGACACTAAACAGACAATCACTGACTCAGAGTCAGTTATTCTACAGACTGTGATTGCAGCCTGTTAGCTGAGCTTTGTGAACTTCAAATAGTGGAAGTTACAGTTAACCACAGCAGCATCTAGAATATGAAGTAAAACTCCACCTGTCCTGTTATTAGTAATGTACAGAATCACTCAACACCACAGATGTCAGCTGACACAGGATTGGATTCTGATGAATTGATTAGTAGATGTGGGTGAATATGGAATGGATTGGTTTATTTTTCATCTCGAGGGAGAAACACACTTTTACAGTAGCAATAACATATAATAAGAATAATAGTTGACAAAAATAGAAGAGAAAAAAAAAATATATATATATACTTATATGTATGCACCAAAAACAAGATATGTTAAATAGAAGGATAAGGAAAATGTAATTGACAGTATGACATGGGGAAAAAATGTAATAACACAATACGCATAAGAGGATTATTCTTAATCATGATTGTTTATTATTATTACAGCTTTGTAATATCTGTTGCGATTATTCATCTGACATTTTCCTGCAATAACGGCAGTTTTCCTATTGATGGCATAGAAGAGAATAAAAACATTTTATTTATTACTATTATCTATATTTTTTTTTTTTTCAATAATGTAATCGACCCTATAAATTTCCCCTAAGGAACCCAATGCAAAATAAAACACTCACTAAAGTTATTATATAAATTATTTCATTTGATGTAATTCCTGTGTACTGTATCTTTAATTGTTAACAACTGAAGTTATTCACATTAAACCATCTTGGTCCAATATATGGACCAATTGTGGTGCATGACAAAGTTTGCCTATGTTTGCATTAGATGGTATTTACCTTTCCAAGTATGGCTGTTCAATCTATCTGACATCTAGATTCAATCTAATTACTTACCTAGGTATATACATATATTACAACAAAGTAATTATTATTAATACATGTTTTAATTTTGACAGCTTACTAAACCAATGGTCAATGCACTAGTCTAGATAACCAGCTGTGTGTCTGTTTATTAGGCTCCTATGGTTGGGGTGTAAGAGGTTTGAGGCATGGTAGATGGATAGATGGATGTAGGTATTGATTGCGAAAGGTAAATTCCAGCTATTCTGACACAGATTTGCAGTCTGGCTGCTGGGAATAATCAGATCTATTCAGGGAACAGAGTCAAAATACAGATTTTTATTGTTTTGTTTTGTCAGAGAACTAGTCAGAGAACTAGAAGAGCTCAGACACTGGTGCACGTGTCACATCTGGAAGCTTTCTCTGATCACACCCTGATCAGCGATTAAAAATCAAAATTTGAGTCTGCACCCATGTGGATTTTCGTTGCTAGCTCTCAGAGACCTTGGAATAACCTTTAGAACATGTGGCGGACAGATTGGGTTACACAACTGGATTTGGGACACGCGTCCCCAGAGGATGTCACATCAGGGAGAGCGAGTTCAGTGACTGTCGATGCCTTCTGGATTAGGTGAGGATTTTGGGAGAGATTTTTGTGATGGTGTGTCTTCAAAAGAGCACAGGGAAGTAGGAAGTGACATATCCACCAGTCCTCCTCTGTTACGGCTGTCTGGGTCTCCTCCTCCTCCTCCTCTCCTGCTCTCCTGCTCTTGGTGAAATCACTGCTGTGGGAGTGACAGCAGGGGTGAGTTGTTTCCATGCTAATTCAACCCGCTGAGAAGCATGGGAGAGAGACCAAGTGAGCCTTTCACAGCACCCCAGCTCTTTATTATGCTACCGTACCCTTGTTTTTGTAACAGCATGCTAATAGCTGGCCCTCAATAAAGGCAGCGGCTGGGGATGGGGATGGAGAGGTGGGTGGTGTTGGTGAAGAGTATAGAAGGGGGAGGGAAAGGGGACGAGGGGTACAGGCAGGGGAGCATCTAAATGAAGCTCCTCCACAGGTCTCATTTACATAACGATTCATGTTCCATTGGTTTTAAGAACAGGTTTGGTCAATTTATGAGGCGTGAACGTCTTAAAATCCTCCCTGCTATATTTTGTCTCTCTTTCTGCTTCAGGTCCTTCGCACTCATGTGATGGTGCGTGTTGGAGGGGGCTGGGACACATTAGAGCACTATTTGGACAAGCATGATCCGTGTCGCTGCGCTGCTTTCGGTGAGTTCACTTTCTATCCACTGACTGTCAGGCCTTTACAAAACAGCATCATTGTGACGGTCTCCAGTAAATGGGGACGGGGTCTCGTTTACTCTGAGGGTCACTGTACACTGGGACAATGTGTAAAGAAAATGTATTTGTCTTTCAGTCTAAAGATTTTAAAGTGGTTCATTCTTACTTGGTTTATTTCGGTTGAGAAAGTCATGCAGTGACACTGACTGGGATCCCAAAAGTGTGAAGCACTACATCTTGACACCACTAATCTTTACTGCACAGTTTAAAGCCCCTCTAATTCACTGTATCACAGTGACTTGAGTAATGGACTTTTTTGTGGTTTGAGAACAAAGCTGAGAATTTGAACGAAACATGTTGAGAAATGTCATTCTTAAAAAACATCCTTAGAGGGAATATAACATACTATGACTCTGAATTATATTGGACTTGGTTGGAAATACGAAGTATTGGAATCATTTGTATTTCTTAAAATCCCAAGAAAATGTTTCTTTCCTAAGGAAAAACTTTTTTTCTCTGTTTGCTTGGTCCAAAACTCATTTCTTCCCAGCAGTATGACAGTAAGAAATGATAAAAAAAAGAGGTTATAAAGAAAAGAAACAAACAAATATATATGATCAGTAAAAATACTGATACTTTTCTAATAAAATAAAAAGACAAAAAACATTTTGTCCAATCATGTCCAACCCACTGTTGATATATACAGTATATGTGACATTTTTCTCCAATGCATTTGCAGTTTATTTAACCCAGTGATTGTCTTAGAGCAGTGGTGTCAAAAAGGATTCACAAAGGACGGGTGTGGCTGCAGTTCTTCATTTCAACCAACCAGACATGGCTCTTTTAATCAACTGGAGTCTCCAGATAGCTGATTGGTCAGTTTCTATGCTCTGGAAAGGTTGGAACCAAAACCTGCAGCCACACTGTGGATCCTGTTAGACAGCCCTGCCTTCGAGAATCACTGGGTTAAATACATGGTACCATCATATGAACCTGTTAATTTCAGGAGTAGAACTAGTGATGGGGATTAGAAAATGAAACAACACTTAACATATGTTATATTTTATTTTGAGGACATTTTGGAGAAAACTTGATTTCCCTTGTGATCTTGTTTTACATTCTTCTTAATCTAAATCTGAAAAACTATGACCCAAGGACAAAATGAAGCACGTTTGCCATTTTATTTGAGCATTAATTTGGAAAGTTTCTGCCACCAAATTATACAATTAATTAATTAATTAATTTATTTATTTATAAAGCATTTAACCTTGATTGCATGACTTTATCTCATCATTTTTCTATGATCACACACATGTTCTATAGATCTGCTCCGCGCAGGACAAACTTTTCCCCCAGGTTTGTTGTAAAAGACGTTTCAATGACATTTTAACTTCTAGGTCTTCACTCTGTGTTCTCAGCTCATCGTTACCACCAAGCCAAGGCCAGTGGACAAAGTCAGGGGACCCAGAGCAAGTCCTCGAGTGCCCACTCTTCTCGCTCTGCCAGCCCGGGTCCCCACTGGAGAAATGAAGGCATCGCACCTTACAAGACTCCTGACAGACGCACTACAGAGCTCTCATCTTCCCCGTGTAGCTCCTCTTCATCCACGAGGCCAGGAAGATCCCATAGCAACGCCGGTCAGTCGGAACCTGACTCTGTTGCTTCTCGTACTGTTCTCCCTCGGCCGCCCAGAGATCGCTCAGAACCTCGCCATATTAACCCTCTGAGGTAAATATGTCTTCTCTTCCAGGTGGACGGGCTTGTTACCAGGCAAACAAATTAACCTTCTACATGTCGATTGACAGTGGATTATTAGTGTTTACTGTTCACTTTTTGTGCCAAAACACACCTCACATCATTGCATCACACATTTCCTGTTAAATCCATCTGTAATAAAGGCGTCTTACAGCACCCTCTAGCGGTTTGATAAGATAATCCTGACACTATCTGAACTTTTCACCACCTTTTCATTACTATGGACTTTGATTCCAAACTGGAATCTATTGGGAGCTGCTTTTAATTCAGCTGTTTCTTCTCCTAATCCTCTTTTTGGCCACAGATTAAAACTCACAGTGGTCTCCTGTGGTGTCATTGTAGAGGGGGTAGAGTTTGTTACATGTTGTTTTTTACATGACTTACTAAAGGAAAAATGCTTGTGATTGTATTCCCGCTGAAGCTGGTCAAAGGTCCACAGTTTTCCTGTATGTCAGAATGTGAACACGCCATTGTTTAAGGTCGCTGATGAAGTGATGAAGCCTGGTTTATGTTGGCAGGGATCCAGTGTGTGTCTTATTTTCTTTATTGAGTGAATAAGGCTCAGGGCCCCACGTCAGACAGACATCTCATTTAGTTTAACCCCATGTGGGTGACGAGGGCCTTAGGAGTGCGCCAGACAAGATAAGGACTAATCTCACGTGTGTCTGTAGACAAATGTTCACAGCTGAGTGGGGAAGTAGGTCAACAGGTGGGGAACAAGCAGACAACTAGCTCTGACTAAATATAAACACATTTAATTTTCAGGGATAAGATCAGAGTTGAGATCCAGTACCAACAGATGATTTAAATAAAAAATGAAAAGTACTGTAGTAGAGTTTGTCCAGTGAAGTGAGGTTTAAGGTGCGTCTTTATATTTACCTGTATATTACCTGTCATCGTCATAATATGTTGTACAAACATAGCATAAAGGATAAACAAATCCTAATCTCTCTTCCTTTTTTAATTTCCCTGAGTGACTCTCCACAGGATCACTGAAGGTTTATCTGATCTAATCTCATCTATCGTTGCAGCCGTTGCTGATTTCGACCCCTGATAAATATGAAAGGTCTTGTCAGGAAGGTTGTCTGAGGTTAAGACGTCCAATGCATACCGGAGGATATGCTTTGCAAATACCTACAACATCCCTACTTACTGAGTAATGTTTAAGGTTCCTTCAATATTCAGCATTGCTTTTTTCCTGAGCAGGAAGCCTGACGTCATTCACTTACAGGATGTCCTCAACCTGTCTGTGAGTCAGCTACAGGGCTACAATGCCACATAAGTAGATCTGTTATCATCTATCTTACGAGTTTCCTCAGTGCCTGGTCATTGAATACACCATTTAAATCATATCTAACTTGTAGTCTATTAATTGTATAATATTGTGTAATATTTTAATATTTAATTTTATTTTAGGTTCTAAGGCCTTTTGCCTTCTGAGGGAGACAGTTTAAGTCCATCTTGCCCTCATGTAGGTAAACCAATTATACAGTTAAACCTGAGGATCCCATTGGTGCGTGACAGGGCAGTGTCGTCTGATTGAGTCAGAGCAGTGATTTGTGTTGGGGTTAGAAATTCTACATGACCTCTAATCCTTCCTCCAGTCACTCTTATCTTTTTTAATCTGCCTGGCTGCCGCCATCCTCTGCTCCAACCAAACACAGTTTGCCTGTGGGTGAAACATTCCATAAACACAAATTCTTTAAAGTAGTGTCTACTGAGGACCCATGTTTTAAAAGTCGCTAACTTTTGCAACTAGTCAACATTTTTCATGAATCATTTACCATTGTTGAATAGTGAAGATATTTTATTGTTGCCCAAGTGATATCTGAACGAATAGTATTACTCTTACTACATTAAGTATTAAAATTACCACTTTAAATTTTAAACTACAAAAACCAGAACCAGCAAAAATTACTAAACTCCATGAACCCCCCCAAAATTCTCTTGTGACCCACCTGAGGTTTGCAATCCAGTTTTTGAGAAAATGCTTTATATCATGAAATTCGTGTGACATCCCTGTAGTATGTGAACAAAGGAATGGGTTGGACAAAGTCTGGATTAATAATTTAAGGTAAATTGTATTGATTTTCATGATTAATCTGTGTCTCTTCTCACTGTCCCAGGAATAAGGAGACAAAATTGCCATTAACCAGACGACTGTCTGGAGACAGTGACTCGTCCACTGCTTCATCAAAGGGTGGAGGAGGAGGACGATACTCCCTCGGTGGTGCCTCGCGCCGCTCTGGTGAAGAGGTGATCCTGCTCGTCAACCGCAAAGACGGGAAGCATGCAATTGAGAGAGGCGGAGCAGGAAATCCAACCCAATCCCTGCGTCCCTCGCAGCTCCGTGCCCGCAGCCATTCTCGTGAACGTCCTGCATTAACTCCAACGGTCAAACCAAACCCACCTTCAGGATCCTCTGATGGTGCAAGGACAGCCCGTGGAGAGAGGGGGCGCTCTCAAGGAAATGAAGGCCCCAGAAGGCTTCATGTTCCACGTTCCCACAGCCAAAGTAAGTTACAGAGTCGCACTCGCTCCAGTGATGCCAGTGCTGGGCCTCTGTCTCGGTACAAAGAACCCCAGCCCCCACAATCAGATAAACGAGAGGAACTACGGGCCAAACAAGGGACGCCATCTTCTCCTAGAGTGGGTGGTGGTATCTCAAAAAGACAGTCGTCTTCATGCTCTAACTCTCCACTTAAAGGAGTCCAGAGCAACAACAGCACCCCGACCAAAAGAAACATAACTCCCAGACCCCCAACCACTTGTTCCCCCTCTATAGGAAGGAGTAAACTGCCACCAGTAACGTCAGGAAGTCGGTGGTCGCCACACTCCTCTCCACGCACACCCCGTCGTCAGGGGACTCAATCCCCTCGGATATCACAGGGCTCTCGTTCTGTTGGACGAGGCAACCATTCGAACTGGCCCAACAACCCTGAGCAAGCAGAGCCAGAAGAGGAAGGACTAGGCTTTGGTTGTCAGATGTTTCCAATGTTGGATGCCCAGAGAGAGCAGGACTTGTACAAAAGCTTTGAGGCTGAATTTTTAGCTAATACAAAGCAGGCAAAAGTAGTAACTAATCGTACAGCGGAAGGAGGACCGTCTGTCCAGAAAGACAGGACAAATGACGCCAATATCACAGACTTGGCCTCCACAATCTCCTCCTCTTCCACCAAAAATGTGGGAGCAAAGATGGGAGCTCTGCCTGAACTTAGGGAGACCAAGAGAACTCATCATCGTCACCTTCAACTCGACGACCCCCTCAATTTACTGTATGTACACAATATTGAAGGACCAACCCACTGGGGAGAGAATGGGGGAGGCCTCAAGAAGCTACCAGCTATTTCTAGCCCTATTGAAGAAAGGGAGGTCCCAACTTCCCTGCCGGGCATTGGAGATGCTGAGTCACTCTTGGTAAACAATCAGTTCTCTGCTCAGTCTGTGTTTCACTGTAGGACTATGAATGGAGACCATAGAGAGGATCCTTCAGTAGATGCGCTGTCAGGCCAACCTGGTTGGGACACTGGACCCGATGATGATTTTTCACTGGAGAATCACCCATCAAACCTTTCATTTGACCAGGAAAATGGGGGAGGGAGTGATGACCTCCCCCCTCCAGACACTTGTCTGTCACCTGCACCTCTTCCCATATCTGAAGACTGCTCCCTTCAGGATTCCTCGAGTGAAAACTCATCCATGTGCTTTAGTTTGAGTGAATCCCACTCAGATTCTCCACCTTTAACGTCACCACTGGCCAATGGAGACACAGATGGAGAAATGCAGGCTAAGAAAAACCAGAAGAAAGCGAACAGGGCAATCCCGGTGTCTAAGCACAAACTCAAATCCAGAATGAAGACCCGCACTGACAATAGGCCAGAAAAAAGCCCCTCTCGTATCCCTACGCCCGTGGGCTACAAGGATCTGCAGCCTCACAACCCTCTCTCGCCTTGTAACACTCCACCTCTGTCCCCACAAAGTTCGCGTTCTATTGGTCATCCAACCACATGCAAAAGCCTGCACCAAGCGTACGCAGAAATGATCCATCCTCACCCGCGGTCCCCAGTCTTGGGCCACAAAGATTGCTCCTACCCCAGACAGTCAGGAAGCCTGGACAATGAAGCCTGGATGTAGCACAATGCTGACACGAGGGCGTGAGGGACAGTCGTTGAAATGTGACTACTATGTAAAGATGATTTAAAACTGGGCTAAAGACTGTTCTCATTGCATGTTCGTGTTCTTTTTTTTTTTTTTTTTTTCATTGCACAACACTCCTTTTTGCTCTGTTTGTTTTCTGTTTATCTTGACCTCTCTGGTCACTTTTTGCTTTTATTTTGCACATAAGCCAAATTATTTATTACCAAAGGCATGGTGGTCAATACTACTTTTCTTATGTTATGAGCGCATGAGGTTGCTTCTGGTAGTTAGGACTTTTTTAGTAGTGTTTTCCGTGGTTAACAGACATTAATAGGCAAAACAACCATGTTCTAGCTTATTATTTATAAAAAAAAAACCCATCTGATTATGTACGGATCAATTTTTTTTTATCCTGGCCTGCTAGTTAGGTTTAACCTAACCTGATTAACACCAGTCCACACATGGTAAAACCTTTCCTTCACTAGAAAACAATGGCATTTACTTTCGAAATTGGAGACTTTGCAGCAGAAACATTTTACTAAGTACACTGCTTCACTAACCTAGTTACTAATTCAAAAAAAGTTCTACATTTATTACATACAGAATAAATGAAAGCGTAATATACAGTATATACTGTTTTGACTCATGTTCTACTAGAACAAAACAAAAAAGGTATTATCATTATTTTATACCTTACTAAATGCTATGGTTCCTGGTCTAAAACTGAAGTAAACACTAAAACCATCTACTGCAAATGACTAGCTCCCTCGTGTGGTGTGTCACAGCATTTTTCTTGCCTTGAAATATTGATATCAGAAGTACAGTAGTTACAATGTGCTCACGTTAATCTTCTTCCTCACCTGCTCACTATATTCACTTCTGGTACAATAGCTGGGACACAGGCAAATGTACAGGAACAGGCATCATTGTAAGCATGATATGCACTACCATCTCCATACAGTTGCTTGATGTGATGTACTTTATCTGCTCTCTGTACTCTAGATCAGTTCATTTTTATTTCTTAAGAAAGTTTTTACAAGGTATTAGAGTTTTTTTTTTTAATAACAAAAATGTCTCCACCTCTGAATATATGAACTGATTAGTTTGTATTGGTGTCATTAAGACAGATTCTTCTCCACAACACTAAAAAGAAAAAGTTAAAAGAATGAAGGAGTGATTAGAATGTTGATGTTGTGTGGATGATGTTTGTATATGTCTTTTAAAAAGAAAACCATTGGAAATACAGTCAAATGTACATGTTACACTGTATTAAAGTTCTTGCCTTAGCTATGCAATATAGGGGTTGGAAATGCCTTGATGATTTGCCTTAAGATTATATTCACAGTTAATTTAAAAAAGTAATTTTTCTTGCCACAATGACATGTTGAATAATGCTACATTATTGCCATTTTAAACAGTTGGGAAGAAAGGGTTTTGCAAATAATGAGGGGTCTAGTTCTGAACACAAATCATGACCTTGGTAAATGGATTTTAGAGTCAGTGTAATATAATGTGTGGTGACATCTAGTGGTTAAAGGCAAGACAAGGAAGACAAGGAAAATAGAAAGTTGGCACACTAACTATGTGTTACCCTCTTTCATAGAACCACAGTGTTGCAGATTATAACCCGTGCTGCCAGTGACAAATTAATGGTGTCTAATGACAGATGATGAATGATTCTCACTTGAGTGACTGCATGTGGTGAACAGTACATGAATAATAGATATTGTAACTGGATATACAGTACATACTGAAGATCCAGCTGCATTACTTCTGCGTCCAGTGCTTAACTGCTCTGGAATTTGTATTTCTATGGGTGCAGGATGTTGGTTTTATGGTGTGTACCAGGCAGGTGTCATTATTTCATTTTTATGGAGATTTTTTTTTCTTCACTTTGGAATTTCTCTTTAGAAATGTGGGCGGAGTCCTTGTCATGTTATTAGGGGGATTTTATTGTTGGAATCTAATGTTTTAAGAGCAATGACACTAAGTATGTATGAATATGAGTTTGTATATATGATGGTTGAGAATACCTACCAGGAGTGTTGATCTAATTTATTTATTTATGACAATAATGTCTTATTGGGCTAAAGTAATCTGTGTCTAAAGAAATGTGATTGGATGAGTGTGAATGACAAAGATGGTTAATAAACCTGATTATGTGGATAAATGCTCAACAGTTGAGTGTTAAAAATGTCAAATTACACAATTAGAGGAAAAGTACAATGCAGACAATCACAACAACAATGTGGTTGTGCGATAACAAAAAAAGTTTAAATTTCAAAATTGTCATATTGTCAAGTCGCAAAACCAAGTTTGTCTTAGATAATGACATATAGTATTATCATCAGACCGACAGACATGGAAAAACACTTTTGAACCAGAGGCCATAATCACAAGATCTGGAGATTGTCGTTAAGTTTGTCTCAATTGTGCAAAACTTTATACATCTTTGTAAAATAAAAAAATCTGAATGTTAATTTTACATTAACTCAGTTAAATGTACAGAATGCTTGGTGGTCTTTTTGTTTGTAAGTATAGAAAAAGCAATATTGCAACATTTCACTGTTTTTAAAAAGGAAAATGCTGTCAAGTTGTCCTTGTAATAAATACTTTCCTCAAGTGTCTGAATGAGTTCATGTATTTTGTAGTTGTTTCTGCATAGAGAGGAAATAGCTGCACAAAATTGTTATACACAGTATGTAGAGTTTGCTCACGGGCTACAATTGGTCTCAAAATTAGTCATGATATTAGTCAAAGGCTGAAATGCTATTAGTGTTCTTTATACTATCTATACTATCTGACGCACAGAGAAGAAATCCAACAAGCTAGAAATACCAATAAAACAGATAAAGCAAAGCCAAATCATATTAACTAGAAAAAAGTCTGAATTTGCAAAACAAAAAATGCATAAAAATGGTCCCAATAAAGGCAGAAGAAAGCTTTCTTAATTTATGTATTTTGTAAGTAAGTACAAAATGCACATAAGGTAAGTACTTTTATATATGTAAATATTTTATTTATTTTATTTTTATATTTTCATGGTCAGGGTTAGAGGGTTTAGTTAGGCAACTTGACATTACGGTTTTTGGAAAACGTTTCACCTCTCGTACAAAAGGGTTCTTCAGTTCATATACATCATTATTACCTTGAAGTATCCCATATGGTATACCACCATTATAATGGAAAATATAATTATAATATAAAATTATAATTTGTATATATATGTATATATGCCAATACAGTTATTACAATACAACCATGTTATTACGTGATACAAGGTCTGACGGCAATACGTAAAGAGTTTCCCTAAAGAAAAGCTCAAACATAGTTGGATATATTTAAGCACGTAAAAGATGTTAAACAACTTGACCGCTTGGTGTTGCTAACTCGTACATAGCTTACATTATTTAATATTAAGCAAAGTTATAAGCAAACTATTTTCTGTTTGCTTTGTTACCATGTCATGTCTCTAATAAAGCCTTATGACACTATGACATCGTCATAGTAATGGTACAACACTGATGTGGCCCTCTGTGAATGAAAACTGACGCCGCTCTTCTGTTTGCAAACCAGGGCAAGGCGGAAGTAAACCGAGTGGGAGGAGACATAGGCCATTTACAGCTTCTGCTCTTCGCCTGTCACGGTAAGATCCCTGCAACATTTTCTCCACAAAGTCTAATTTTCACCCCCCATAGTTGGACTAATTCGTCGGCTGATGTAAGAACTTGCCCAGCAGATTAAGAGCTTAACGGTCCCAACACGGGCTTCCTTAAGCCTGCACTAAGAAGGTCATTCCTGAGCTACGTTGGCAGTCTGAGTGTCCGGGTGTTAGCAGACACTGACAGGCAGGCAGGTTCAACCGTTAGCGCTACATTCATTCATCTTACACGAACAGCTGAAAACATGCAAGAATGGGCCAATCAACTTTGCGTGAGTAGTCGATCCAGTGATAGCAGTCGCGGCGGTGCTGTCGAAACAGATAAAGGCCCTACTTCACATTTTGAACGTTGTGTTTTTCATTATTTGCGGCCATGCTAACTTCAACGTCGCTCTAGCCTAGCGTGCTAGCCATCCTTTTATTTACTTTGTGGCTGCGATAGTTACTCAGGTTCACTCTCAGGATATGTAACTCAAACCAAATATTGGCATACGTTACATTGTGCATATGTTGTACGTTAATTTTGCCTAATATTGTCACGTGACAACTATTTATGGTTTACTGATGTAACGCTCGATTCCATACAGGCAGAGTTTGGTCAACTTTATTTGGAGTTTGAATAACGAGGACGTTAACCTCAGTGCCAAGTGCAGGGAACAAACGTTAACAGTCTGGTTCACCGTGTTGGTTAATTTATTAGAAAATAAACCAGTTTAAAAGATTTGTCAACTACAACTCATCAATTGATCTATCTCTTGTCTGTATGTCTGTAGACTTAATTCAACCTCTGAATAATCTCAGGAGTGATCTGTGATAGAAGAGAGTCAGCTAATGTGAAGGGAAAGGTTTACAGGACGGTAGTGAGACCAGCCATGATGGATGGATTAGAGACACTAGGAACAAGCAGAAGACATGAGAAAGAGCTGGAGGTGGTGTTAAAGATGCTGATATTCTCTTTAGGGGAGACAAGGGTGGACAGGATCAAGAATGAAGTGATTAGAGGGACAACACAGACAGGAAGGTTTGGAGAAAAAGTTAGAGGACAGATTGAGATGGAAAATATACACAAATCTAAACTGATAAATATACAGTATATATAATTCATCCATGCACACAAATGACATGTATAAAGTTTGTGTATTTGCTCTAATTCCTTAATGCAAAAGAGGCCAAACCTTAGTCTTTGCTGCATAAGCAAAGTAAATAGTGAAACTGACACCACTTATTAACAAGAGAATTACACTTGTGCTTTGTAAACATGTAGGAGGGTATTTCTTTAAAAAACAATGAGTTTTTCTTCTGGGGATTTGGAAGGGAGAAAGGAAAACAGGAAGGAAGTAAAGCAAACTTTTTGTTTTAGTGATCCACACCCCTGCACACAACAAAATGTCACCTCTGCATTTAACCCATCGCCAAGGTGAACAATGGGCAGCTTTGAGCCCTGGGGAAGCTGGGATGATGCTTTACTCGATGCAACTCAAGCAGGTGGATTCAGACCTGGAACCCTCAGGTCCAAAGTCTGATCCTAAGTCCTTAACCCTCAGGCCACCACTGGGGCTTTGAATTATTTCACAATATATTTCTATCCACACCAAAGAACCACCAGAGATGGCACATTTATGCTGTAAATAAAGACTTTTATTTTCTTGACTGCTGTGTGTGTTACATCTCTTATTTTTCTGGACAGTAGTACTATCTACTTACAAACAGGTTTATGAACTCAACTTTCATGATGTAATGAAAGTGCACTAAAGAACTCAAGTCATATGATAACTTTAACGACATGCTATTGTTGCATGCACACGGCATCCATGCTTCTGCTGAAGACTGGAAGAAACAATTAGCTACATTATATTACAAGGTCAAACCATAGCCGACATTGAAACAGTTGCATTCTTGGAGGCTAGCCACACTTTCCATTAGTTACTCCTAAATCTATCTTGAGTCGTTAACCAATAACTTAGGCCAGAAACATTTCAGGCTTGGGGGAGGCAACAGGGGTTTGTTCAGCGACTCTTAACTGAGTTGACAGTATTTGAAGATCATTGATATAAAGCAGGGGTCTCAAACTTGCGGGCTGTGGACCATTTGTGGCCCGTGGGGAAATATTTTGTAGCCCTCACCTTGATGTGAAAGTTGAATGTTAGTGGGGCCCACAAGAATTACAGAAGGATTCTACTGCACGTGAATGCCAAAAAATTGTTTGTTTGATGCACTCAGTGGTAGACACTACAGTGGATGGATGTGAGTATTACAAGACTCGTCTGAAGTGTTGTATGAAAGTAGGAAACTGCATCCAGAAACTTTTTTTTTTATTTCTTTTTCACCGTTTTTTCTTCTGTTTTGAACATTAACTGCTAATGCGACCCTTGGGTGAAATGACAGTGGTGACAGTGGCCCTCAACTTATTTGAGTTTGAGACCGCTGATATAAAGTAACATAAATAGTTTTTTAATAGTGGTGTGTATTTGCAACAAAACAACTGATATTAGGGCATCAATATTTTTAAACATCCCACAAACAGGGGTAAGTTAGAGGTATTATTTTACAGGGATGTTTTAATGTGGTAAGAATCATGTCCTGGCCTGTAACTCTGCAAAGGAGATAATGTTGTGTTTTCTCAGCATTATCCATTGTTTTGTTGTGTTGATGCCTCACTATCGTCCAGGACACAGGAATTCCTCTTCGTTTTCCCTGTACTTGCACTTCTAGTATTTCCTGCTGTTCTAGTGATTTCCCTGAGGGGGGAAAAAACTCACATTTTTCACACATATTCATTTCTTTATTTTCTCCAGGAGAATCGACAATTTGGATCCAAGATGACAGACTCCAAGTACTTCACCACCACCAAGAAAGGTCGGTAGAAGGAGTCATTGAGATATTGTTATAAGGGATGAAATTTTATTATATATTACATGTTTTTGATGTTAGATAATGGATTGTTACAGAACCAGCACTAAAACCCATGTGTTAAACCAAAAATATATAGAATTCCCAACTTAATTGAGGCATATTACAGCAATATACATGAATATTAAAATATATTTATATAAAATTAAACGAATATGTTACTGGTAAGTTGGTGCAAACAGGTCATCCATTGTTGTGCCTCTCTTCCAGTCCTAAAACGCTGGGGGTGAATCAAATAGAAGTTGCCCGTCACTGCTCAACGTGCAGAGCAGAAACCCTGCTTTCATCCTGTTTGCTATCAACCTCCTTAGTGTTATTGCTACTGTCACAGACATGACAATTCTATTTGCTAAAATTCTAAAATATATATATATTCTTATACAATTGGTCCAACCCTGTAAAGCCCTATGTGACAAATTTGATTTGTAAATATAGGTTATATAAATTTGATTGATTGATTTGACTGTTGGGGTGGCTTAATATACAGTAGATGATGCTTAGTCCTGTTGAGTGTGTTTTGGTGTTTAGAACTATTTATGTACTATTATAAAGGAATGTTGTTCAGTGCAGTTTTTACCTATGTCTTTCTATAGAAGTTGGGACTCATGAATCGCTCAGTTTGTAACTCCTGAAATATTTACAGTGGTTTCTCATTTTATTCTTGTATATTACTCTCCCTGCTGTGATGTATGGAGTAGAACTGCATATGTATTCAAGATGGCAAACTAAAGCAGGAAAAATATGAGAATGTAGATGAAGTTATTTATTATTTGCTCTGAAACGACAGCCACCCCAAACCTGTTGATTTATTCATTTATTTTTGCTACCAAAAGGAGCGAGCTATTTCTTTATGTCTCTCTCTTTGAGTATTAACTATGGCAAAATGTCTGCATTTAATAATTTCACCTGATGTGACAGAATGTCATTGTTATGATTGTGGAATCACTCAGAGCTTTGTAAAACTCAAAAGTCCAGCGTTTTTTTTTTTTAATGCACAGCTGCTCCTTCCACATTATGTATTCACTTGATTACAGAGGAAGATAATTGAATCATGCGTCATCTGTGAAGTTAAGTACTTGAGTAATCCTTCTAAATTACCAGAGGGTCTAATCATTCTGTTTCCTCTCGGTGTGTTGTTCAGGTGAGATCTTTGAGCTCAAGGCAGAGCTGAACAGTGACAAGAAAGAGAAGAAGAAGGAAGCTGTAAAGAAGGTCATTGCATCAATGACAGTGGGCAAAGACGTCAGGTGAGAAGAGGAAAATGGATGACTGGATCTCAGTTAGAGATAAGGTCAAGTCATAATTTATGATATTAACAAACTTCAAATGTTTTCCTCTTCAGTGCTCTGTTCCCAGACGTTGTCAATTGCATGCAGACGGACAACTTGGAACTGAAAAAGTTGGTCTACCTCTACCTTATGAACTATGCTAAGAGTCAACCAGACATGGCCATCATGGCTGTAAACACCTTTGTTAAGGTAGGTTCAGTCAACTCTGGGTCTGTAAATTGTGTATTAAAGTATCTAAGGAATACTGTAACTGAAGGGAAAGGTTTACGGGACAGTTGTGAGACAGCCTTGATGTTTGGTTTTGAGACACTACCAATAGGTAGAAGACAGGAGGCAGAGCTGGAGGTGGAGGAGTTAAAGATGCTGAGATTCTCTTTAGGAGAGACAAGGATGGACAGGATCAGGGATAAGGTCATTAGAGGGACAACACAGACAGGAAGGTTCGGAGAAACCGAAGAGAGAAGACAGATTTAGATGGTTTGGACATGTTCAGAGGAGGGACAGTAATAACATTGGTAGAGGAATCTTTCTAGAGATGGAGCTACCAGGTAGGAGACAAAGACTCTTTAACAGCATTGCAGACACATTTATTTTTATTTCCCTTTATTTAAACAACATGTTAGTGAATAGTTTTATTTAAATATGGCAAAGTTAAAGTTCACACTGACGATGATTTTTTTTTTCTGACAGAATAAATAGTAATGAACGAACAAATAAAGAAACAATACCTAATGTGTCACATTTGTGATTCAACAAACAAGGACTGTGAAGACCCCAACCCTCTGATCCGAGCCCTTGCTGTTCGTACAATGGGCTGCATCCGTGTGGACAAGATCACAGAGTACCTATGCGAGCCACTAAGGAAATGTCTGAAGGACGAAGACCCATATGTGAGGAAGACGGCTGCGGTGTGTGTGGCAAAGCTCCATGACATCAACGCCCAGCTGGTGGAAGACCAAGGCTTTCTGGACACTCTTAAAGACCTCATTTCTGACTCCAACCCTATGGTAGGACTCTCACCTCTATAATCGACAGTTGCTCCGTCAACTCCGATATGACGCGCTTCTTTTCTTCTCCAACTTAAGGTTGTAGCGAATGCGGTGGCAGCACTGTCGGAGATCGCTGAGTCCCACCCCAACAGCAACCTTATGGACCTGAACCCTCAGACCATCAACAAGTTGCTGACAGCTCTGAATGAGTGCACAGAGTGGGGCCAGATATTTATCCTTGACTGCCTGGCCAACTACACACCTCGTGATGACCGTGAATCCCAAAGGTAGGAAATGAACATCAGCATCATTGGTCACTGTGCTGAGGTTTGATTCCAGAGAAAATACATTTTCTGCATCCTTTTTCTCTTTCAACAATTACTAGCATCTGTGAGCGTGTGACTCCCAGGCTCTCACACGCCAACTCTGCAGTAGTGCTGTCAGCAGTGAAGGTATTAATGAAGTTCATGGAGATGCTGCCCAAAGACCTGGATTACTACGGGACTCTCCTCAAGAAGTTGGCGCCTCCCCTGGTCACCCTCCTCTCTGCTGAGCCCGAACTTCAATATGTGGCTTTGAGAAACATCAATCTGATTGTGCAGAGACGGTGAGTTGCAGCGAGAGTTGTTTCAGCTGAAAATTTGTTATAGATAGTGTGATTTAATGTTTTTTTCCCTCCTTTCAGCCCAGAGATTCTGAAACACGAGATGAAGGTTTTCTTTGTAAAATATAACGATCCAATTTATGTTAAACTGGAGAAGCTGGACATAATGATTCGTCTTGCATCCGAAGCCAACATTGCTCAGGTATCATTCTTTATTTCACTTTGGTAGTAAAAACACACACTGTATACTGTAATACTATATACTACATAACAGCGAATTTTTTTTTCTTTCTTCAGGTTCTGGCTGAACTGAAGGAATACGCCACAGAGGTGGATGTGGACTTTGTCCGTAAAGCGGTCAGAGCCATTGGACGCTGTGCTATCAAAGTAGATGTGAGTGTTTTTTTAGTCTAAAAATCCAAATAGTTCATCAGAATTTCTGGTGTAGACAGTTTTATTATGCTGAAAAACAGTATATTTTGGTTTACCTAGAAATGACTGAAGGGGAATTGAGATAGTAAACACTGTGTGATTTGGCGAAAAAAAAAAAAAATTAATTACCACCTCTTTGATTTTAAATTAAAATAAATGTTATTCAATATTAACGCTTTGTGAAATATTTTGTGGTTACAGAATACTGACACCGGCTTAAGATGTGAAAAGAACTTTAACTCATCTTCACAGATTAGTTAACATGAAAAATGAATACAATTTGACAGCACCAGTTGTGCTTCATTAATGGTAATTCAATAACTTAAAAATTACAAAACCTTTCAATGGCAACCGCTGTGATTTAACTTTTCTGTATAGGACTAATTATATCACTCCCATTCAATTGCCACAGATAATTAAGCTATGCTACCTAATTTAATATTTGCCGTCATAATCGTACTCGTTATATGGTGCCAGGCTCACTGACCTATTTGACTCATAATATTGGACAATGTCGTGTGGACAATTATCACCTTTCTCCTAATAGTGACATAAACACTTAGTCTATCATATGTGCTTTTTAAGTAAAGGTTCATTAAAGGTCATTTCAACACAGCTGCATTTATTCTAAGTGACACATCTTCTCCTCACTCACTAGGAATCAGCAGGACGTTGTGTCAGCACCCTGTTGGACCTCATCCAGACCAAGGTCAACTATGTGGTGCAGGAGGCCATCGTGGTCATAAAGGACATCTTCAGGAAATATCCTAACAAGTAGGTCCTGAGTTGACATCAGTGCTTATAACAGGGGTCTCAAACTTAAATAAGGTCCACCACCCACACTATTATTTGACCGAATGGCAGCGTCAGCTTTCTGTGTTAAATACAAAAGAAAAAATATAGTAAAAAAATCAGTTTCCCATAGAATCTGAGTAATACAACACTGAATCAGAAGGAGGCTGTGGCTCAGGGTTTTGAGAACTTCAGAACTTACCATAAAATATGGAGAACAAATCTATACAATATTATTATAAATTAAACCATCACATCAAGGTGGGTGCTGCAAAATATAGTTTTGTTTCAAGATTCCTTTTATCCTTGGTTCAATCCTTACAGCATAAAAGATCATTTGAATTCACCTGAATAGAACCTTTCTAACCTTTTTGGAGCAACAGGTTTTGATATAGCTTTATTTGAACTTTGAAATAAGCATTTTCCATTCTTTCTTTTTTCTCTCTCCTTTTTCTACACATTTGCATTGTTTTTTGCATGCCTCAGCTCTTATGCAAAAACTTGTGAAAAGACAAGTGATTCCTCACTTGTGTTTTCACAAGTTTTTTACAGCAGTAGCAAAAGCAGAGCATTGCAGTCATGAGTCTCTGAGAAAGAAGCCTTAGAGAACTTTTACCACTGTCTGCAGCCTGCAGCCGACATTACTGTGTTATGATAAAGTAAACCATTTTTATTATTGTTTCTGTATATTAAAAAAAAATAGAAATGTATCAGCATTGCAGGGGAAATTATTCATGTTAACTGAATTTTTATTATATCTGCTATTATCAAAACTTCAGTTTTATCTAATAGAGCTGAAGTTTTGTTATGTTTATGTCTCTGAGCCTTTCTTCACTTCACACACTTTTATGTTTATGGAAGCAAACCACCCCATGTGGTACTTGTTGATTCTGCAGGCCTGTATTTCTGCAGAAAGCTGTGATTAATATGCTAATCTGTTGGTGACTTCCTGACAGGTATGAAAGTGTGATTGCTACTCTGTGTGAGAACCTGGACTCTCTGGATGAGCCGGAGGCGCGTGCTGCCATGATCTGGATCGTGGGAGAGTATGCTGAGCGCATTGACAACGCAGATGAACTGCTGGAGAGCTTTCTGGAAGGTTTCCATGATGAAAGCACTCAGGTGTGTGTGTTTGTGTGCGTGTGTGTGTGTTGTGAGTTGGTTTATGAATAGCAGTGGGGTTATTATGTTCAAAATGTGCTGAAAATGCAATTTTAATAACAGAAGCAACAGTAATTTGAATACATCACTGGGAGTAAGCCGCAGACATTAGGAGTAAATCGAAACAATTCGTTGGATGTTGCACAACAGCTGGGAAAATGAAAAGAGCAAATCCATGCAAATTCACTGAAGAGCTACACAACTACTACTGCAACATCACCTCTAAGTCAAATCAGGTTTCCTTACTATATTTTGCAGCACAGTATAAGTAGCCTCTGTCAATAAAAACATGCAGTGAAGGACAAGCAAAATGGCATAGCAGGCCAACTAGTTCTCAATAAAAGTCCATCTCCTGTGCTTGGCTGTGTCAGCCTTGTCATCACCATCTGTTTTGTCTGTCTGTTTGTTTATGAACTGTGATTGTTTGGCTTTATATTTTGTATGAAAAAAAACAAACAGAAAAAAAAATTGTATAGAAATTTTGACTTTTTTTCTTAAAGATGTAATTATAGATAGTGTAATTATATAATAATAATTAATAATTTAATTTGTTCCGAGTGTAAACGATGCCCTCTTGTGGCCATAGATGATATTGGTGACTGATACCAATAGAAATAGGGTTAGTTGGACCAGAAAACCTTCTAAAAACTGTGATTTACAATAGTTATTACTTTGAATTAATCTTTCTTTGCGCCATGAAGTTACTAATATGCAAAAACCATAATTCAGGATTTTTTTTTTTGTCTAAGCTAAGAAAAGGAGCCTTTTTCTAACATGCAGTATATTTTATTCTACTTGCCTACAGTAAATGAGGAAGAACTATTGAGCATGACATCCTCTGCTTTCGTTTATTCCCATGGAAAAGACATCTTGTCTATGCAATCAATGATTCTATTTTTGGTTGTAACAAATAACGGAAGTTCCGTTTTTTTTTAACCTTACAGGTGCAGCTGCAGCTTCTGACAGCCATCGTCAAGTTGTTCCTGAAGAAGCCAACAGAGACCCAGGAGTTGGTGCAGCAGGTGCTGAGCCTGGCCACACAGGTGAGGATAAATGACCACTGTTTATTCTCTTTGGGTCTATTTAGCTTTGGATTCAGAACGCTTGAATCCTATCTAAGGTGTTTCCTCATTACCTTGGTGGTACACAGGTGTATTGGATCTGTTTATGCAGCTGAACATTGCACTAAACAAATTAATGACTGCAGTGGTTTGAGCTCTTTCTGCTGTTGTCTGCTGACTGCATAATAGACAAATATGCTATTATATTCGAACTAAAACTCAGAGGTATAGGTGTATTCTGTTTTTAATTAGCTGTACACAGCTTTACATTGGCTCATTAGCTCATCACAGCTTTACACTGTTCCTGTCTGTTGTACAGAGGCTTTTGGTTTTTATCTTGTTCTTTCTCTGAGACCGGAACTAATACATGCAGCAAGAAGAAAATGACCAGTACAACTTGTAGGCCAGGTCAATAAACAATAGGTTTGGGAGAATGAAAATATAGATGCAAAATCAAATAGGGTATAGTTAGATATCTATATACAATAAACACATATTTATGTGAAACCACCAGCTCCAGTATGGAGCTTACCATGATGTTTTAATAAAAAATACAGCCATTAAAAAGATATTAGGACCTGCTGTTTTCTACAATTCCGTTTTATTGCCTACTAAAAGTGCATTTGTTTGGACAAAGGCATCGGTAACATCACAAATAGCTCAAAATATTTAATTTGTGAGCAGATAATTAGCTATTTTCCATGGGTTTTTCTTAATAGTAACCGAAATCACTCCTATTCTTACACCAATAGCTATGACTTTGTACTGACAAAAAATTGACAAATTTAAAAAATTTGGTCTTCAGGTAATGTACCTTAAGTGGCACCAGGCAAGAAAATTGAAGAAAACAAGGAAGGCCTTGTTTTTTCCATGACAGTACATAAACATCCTTTGTTTTTTTTCTTTATTTCTTTAGGATTCTGATAACCCAGACCTCAGGGACCGTGGCTACATATACTGGCGTCTGCTGTCCACTGACCCTGTGGCTGCCAAGGAGGTGGTTCTGGCTGAGAAGCCCCTGATCTCTGAGGAGACGGACTTGATCGAGCCCACTCTGCTGGAGGAACTCATCTGCCACATTGGTACTCTGGCATCTGTCTACCACAAGCCTCCGAGTGCCTTTGTGGAAGGCAGCCGTGGGGTTCAGCACAAGAGGCTCCCAGGATCTGCTGGATCGTGAGTCATGTACAATCTTTATTGCTGGAGGCCAGTGGTGTTGTTTATTTACACAGACCTAGTTTTTTTCTGACAATGCTGTCATGTTTACCTTCACATTTGCTGCGGAACATTTCTTCAGCAGTGTTGCCCTGCAGCCTTCTGCTTTCAACACATTATCTCTAGTTTTAGTTCTACAGTTTTCTTCCCAGTAATTACTAACCTTATGTTATTGGTTCAAAGCCAAAGGCCCAGAGTGTGTTTTTAAAAGTCAAGAGTCAAAACTACAGAGCTGTCCAGGGCTTACGTTTTGGCAGGTCTTAAATTGTCTATCAGTCCTTGAATCCAGTTTAGGGTGTAGTGTGACACACCAGAGACACAAATCTCTACACAAAGCCAGGCTGGCTTTGAACTCAGTTCTCCGTATTATGTCCCCTTAAGGTTGGTGGCTCTAGTTATATAGAAGCAAGTTTTTGTTGTGTTTCTACATCAACACTTTCCCCCTCACTGAATGAATTACCAAAGTACATCCCACAGCTCTTATTTGGACAGTGTTACCCACTGGGCTGTTTCACAGATGGGTAAAACGTAGTAATTTCCCTTAGAGCAATAGTCAGGTCCTTAAAGACTCGATAACAACATCAGGTGCAATTATCGTTTTCTTCTTTTTTCTCTTTTACAGTGCAGAGAGTGAGAGCCCTGATGCTGTTTCTGCTGGTGCAGTCACTGAAGGTTCTGCCGCTATCATCCCGTCCCAGGGAGACCTGATTGGAGATCTTGTCAATCTGGACCTGACCCCACCTGCTACCACAGGACCGCCGCCTCATTCTGGCGGCATGCAGATGGGAGCAATAAACCTGCTGGTGGGAGGACTGGACAGTCTGGTAAGTTTTCTTAAGTCCACTGCTGAAGTGCAGAAGTACTTTTGACCTTTTGTTCCTTTTCTTTTCTTTTACTTTCTTTCTTTTTCTTTGTCTCTTCCTTTTCTGTCCTCCGTTCAATGCTGCACCTGCAGATGGGGGATGAATCTGAACCGGTAACTACATGGAGGGAAAGGGAACAACACTTGTAAATTATGTCCAAGCATTCAGAGGATATGATTTTCACTGTAGATGTCATGCATTTCATTTCATCCTCCGGTTTTTATGACTTCATGTCAGGAAAACATGCTGTGAAAACACTGAATCTATCTTTTTTTATCTTTCTGGGCAATTGCTCAGCCGCCCATTCCTCTGCGGCCGGACACTCCACAGTCACCTCCGCTTCCACATCAGTCCACATCATCTCTGGAAAGCTGTCCAACTGAGGTTGGTCCATTCGGGACCAGTTTAGACCAGCAATAGTCTGGTGTAGATCCAGATTTTTCCCTTCTTCTCAGCCCTCTCCTTTTAGCAGATCTTAAACTTTCAGTAGAATAATATCATTTATATTTTTCAGCTGTAAACGTTGTTTTTATGGTGTTAGATCAGAAGTGGGCAAACTTTTTGACTTGTGGACCACAATCAGTCCCAGAATTGGACACGAGGGCCAAGTCAAGAGCAGAAAGATGGAGCATTCGTTGAGCTAAGATAAATGGCGCGTAAAAGGCGAAAATGCTTAATTTCTCATAGCCTTTCTGACATCTACTGGGGAACTGCAGATATTGCAGGGAGAAACAAGAAGTATAATAATACAAAAACATTTTTTAATGTGGACAAGGCTGGCTGGCTGCATTAATAAGCTCAAAGGGCCACATCCAACCCCTTAGTTTGTCCATGCCTGTGTCCCATAGATGTCACTGATCACTCACTCTTCCCGCTATTTTTCTTCCCTGCCCTTCATCATTCCATCTACAACAAATCCTCCAGATGGTTTTGTCCAACAAAAATTTAACATTTATTGTTTTTTGTTTCTTTCAGCTTGGTGGAGACCTTGGGGGAAGTCCTGCTGTAAGATCTTTTCCCTTTGAAAAAATTTTAGACATCTTTGTTCGAATCATAGTAACATTAAAACTAACCTTCTGTGCCGTGTGTCACAGATGGGAGCTGGTTTTGGAGCTCCACCAGCTGCAATGCCACCTGCTTTCAGCGCTCCTGTCAGCGGAGGTCTGGATGACCTATTTGATCTTGGTGGTGCAGTTGGAATGCCTCTGGGCTCCTTCTGTCCGCCTAAAACTGTAAGATTAAATTGAGATGAAAAGACACCGAGCACGAACGTGATGTTACTTGACACTGAAGGTGAAGATCTTTATTCTTTTAGGTTTGGCTCCCGGCCATGAAAGCTAAGGGTCTGGAAATTTCAGGCACCTTTGTTCGTCGCGCTGGAGTCATTCAAATGGAAATGACCATCACCAATAAAGCTATGAGCGTGATGACTGGTTTTGCCATCCAGTTCAACAGAAACAGGTAAAAAAGTCCTGCTCACTATAATTAACGGAATGATCTGTTTAGATTTATATGCGTAGATTTTCATTTCATTTTCATTTTGTTTTTCCCTGCAGCTTTGGTCTGGCTCCAGCTGGTCCATTACAGGTACTGACTCCTCTCAGCCCCAACCAGAGTATTGAAGTGAGCCTTCCCCTCAATACTGTTGGACCTGTTATGAAGATGGAGCCTCTAAATAACCTGCAGGTGAAATAACGTTCTTTATCCTTGCCTGTATCTTAACTGTCAAGTTTGTTCATGTCTTATTTCTCCAAGACTGCCATGATTAGGTGGCTCATAACTGGAAATCTATTTGATGGACAGGTATCTCTCTCTGCTGAGTGATTCAATTGAGAGGAGGAGAAATAACAGTAATATAAATGAGGTGATTTGGGGGACAACACAAGGAGACAGGGAGGTTTGAAGAAAAAGCTAGAGAAGCTAGATTGAGATGGTTTGCACACGTTCAGAAGAGGGACAGTGGATATATTGGTAGAAGAATGATCCTAGAGATCCTAGAGATGGAGCAGGTAGTAGAAGAGGAGATTTGTGGAGAGGACATGGAGGTAGTTGGAGTAAGTGTTGAGGATACAGAAGACAGAAGAAGATGGAAATTGTTGACTAGCTGTGACCCCTGAAAAAAGGGACAAACCGAAAGGAAAAGGAGTGGTAATAACAGTAATAACATCTGATGAGGTTCATCATCCATCTTTATCAACCACGGCATCACATTAATAACAGGGATTTCAACTGTTTTACCTGGTTACAGTAAAAATATTTCAGTTCAGCGTGAACACAGGAATACATTAACAAAACTAAGCACTTAAAAATGTGCAATACAAACTAAAAAGGACAGGGATTAGGACAGGATTTAATTCCATTCACTCTTTGGAGGACATGCCCTGAGACACTTGCAGTAAACATTTCAAAGAAGTCATCCAGGTCATAATCAAGGATAAAGAGTTTTATTATTAATTTGACATTAAGTTTGTTTTTGTTTTTTTTCTCCTCTCATCCAAAAGGCAGAACGTAATAAGCCACTATAATACAATCCAAGAGGCTTCTTCAGGTCAGAACTGAGAGATAGGAGAAATTTGCCTTTTTACCTGCCACTGTTGTAGGACGCTTTGGACAAAACAGATAGTAGAGCTAGGAGGAGTGATGGAGACAGGAGGTGGTGGTGGTGGTGGTGGTGATTTGTGACTCCTGGTTCGTTTCCTCGTCACTCAGCCATCCTTCTAACCTCTATATTTCCAGGCCTTCTGTGATGGTCTCTGCTGTCAAATTTATCGGCCTCAAGTTTTTTTGACAGTAGAAAATGTGATGTCACTTTGTCATTGGGACAAGTTGTTATCACTTCTGCAATATCTACGCATCATTCCATCAATTGTTATCATCTATTCATGTTACATATTAGTGACACTTGTTATGAGATTTTGTTGTTATATATCAGAGCAAATGTAATTTTGGTGTTCTCAGGCAAGACCGTCTAAATCAGAGTTAAAAAATGCAGAGAAGTACCCCAACAATTTAACAGTTATTGCCCATTACCTTTTTAGTCTGCAGTAAAATTTCAAATTCAATGAGGTGCTCGACACCAGAAATAAAAAATCAAGCTGACTTTTGTCAGTTGAAATGCTTTTTTTGTTAAAATGCCTTATCTAAATGGTGGCAGTATATTTGCAGACAATACATTCAGTGTGTCTGGTTATGGGGTTATGGGTGTTCACACTTTTTTGTCTTCTGAGTCTCTTTTTAAATGACCAGGCTGAAGTGATCAACCTAGATTGAAAACTCTAAATATATTTACCTATACAAACTGGATATCTTAATCCCTACATTAACATATAACATAACATATACTGTGATTCAATACCTATAATATTCTCACTTTAGCTCAATGATTAGCATCTTGGAACAGAATTACATCTCTAGTTTTTATTACTATTACTTTTTATGTCATTGCTCAGGATCAACCAACACTCTGATCTAGTGGTAGATCCAGATCTACCTATTGGTCACCCCTGGGTTAATGTGTACGAGGCTTCCTTTACAGACCTTGAACAGGGGTCATTGAGAAGATAAAATATATTTTTCCAAATCCTGTATTCCACAAACCAAACCAGAGTCATGATAGTGTGGGTAAAGTATTTGCCCTGCGGCTCACTCGCACATTTTCCCGTACACCGGGCATACATCATGTTGACAATATTTCGGACATTTCTTTACAGAGTAGCTGTTGAAGTTTTCAAACATTGAGGACATAGTTACAGTTCCTGCAGCATCCGCATTGCACCTAGGAATCAGATACCCTTATAAAATATTAACAAGTCTCACTTGTGCTTCTCTTTGGTTGAACTCAGGGTGTCTTTTCTTTCGCCACTAATTTGGTGACTCTGCTGACGTAGAGTATTGCTCTACGTCATTTGCTGCTCTTGTTAAACTACACCTTTTTCCTTTGAATTTACAGGCAGAGTCAGGTTAACATACAAATTTACCTCAACCAGTTTCCTCCTTAAGATTGTAATAAAAAAAATCCTGTGAAAGAGGATTAGTCAAAATTGAATTACCCAAGCGATTCACAATAGAACAACCCAACAGTTAGAAAAACAACCTCCATGATCCGACATGAGTCATTTTTATCTCATCCTTGGTAATAAACGCACCGGTGTTGTTTATTCTGACACAGTTGGGCTTTAAAAGTGAAGTGTTAGTGTTTGTAGCTTGACTTTAGGTTGAATTATTAGTGATAAGTGTTTTCATACTAGAATTGGTCATGGCCTGGCATCTTGGCATTGATACGATACGGTTTATTTTCTTGGACACTTTCAATAATCTTCTCTTTTGTTGGTCCACAAACTGTTTCCTTAAAAAACTTCCCAGACAACCTTAAAGCAGCTCTTGACTTTCCAGTTTCCAATTCACATTCACACTGGATTTAGTCTCTTAACTCCTCAGACTCAGTTCATGACCTGCTTCCTGGAGACAATTCAAGCAACTTTCAAGTTGAAGATTGGTGCTAGTGTTGATCTGTGGCTTTGACAGTGATTTGTCTTCTGTCCTGTTGCCACAGCTTTTTCTCTTTGACCTCTGTTTACAACTAAAACACATTAAGACAAAGGAACAAAAACAATGTGTAAATGAAAAAACAGGAGGTAAAAAAAGACAGAACATGTTTTAACTGATCCTGATGATTCATTTCATTGTATTTGATGAAACTCTACCTTTGACACTTTCAGCTTTAAAAGAAAAGTAAAAGCAAAGACCCTGAGAACTCATTTTTATATTGCCAGAGTCTCATAGAAATGGGAAAACTATTTAAAAAAACGTAAATGGTGGATGAATAGACATCGTTTTTTTTATTGCCTGAATGTATTAGTCAGACTGTGACACACACCTAGCAGATAATCTCCTCTTCTTCAGGAAACATCAGGTCAGAACCAATGGGACACAATCCCTAAGTGCACTTGAAAATGTAAAAAAAAAATTAATATATTGCCCCCTCTATCATTGCTCATTGATGTATTTACTGACGCAGGTGGCCATTAAGAACAACATTGACGTCTTCTACTTCAGCTGCCAGTATCCCATCAGCATGTTGTTTGTCGAGGACGGAAAAATGGGTGAGTGCATCGCAGCTGAAACTCTTCACACACAAGCCTTAAATCTCCCTGCTGACGTCAACAAGAAGCTCATACGTCATTCAGCACTTCATTTGAACTGTAGCTGAACATGTGTACGGCGTGTGATGCGCTGCCTTTTTTTTTTTTAATAATACACAGATGTCCTTTATTTTTTTTTGTGTCCTGTTAGCTTTTTTTTTTTACTGAGCAACGCAGCAGGACTGTGGCGGAAGGCTTACACTCTAAAGCCTAAGAAATCAAAAAATCTCCTTGTGGAATTCACACATACTCCGGATTTGCTTGTGCACAAGGCTTGTTGGTTTTTCCTCATTGTGCATAAGCTTCCTTTTGTTCATTCAGCGTCTGCTTCTCTTCGTCTACAGAGCGGCAGGTGTTCCTCGCCACATGGAAAGACATTCCAAATGAGAACGAGTCTCAGTTTCAGATCAAAGACTGCCATCTCAACTCAGGTGAGAAAGAACTACAAGGAGGAGAGGGGAGTAGAACATGCGAGTAGAACACACACCTCACACTTTACCTCTGTCTGTGTCCTTAAATCTATGATGGATGAGGGGAGCGGTAAAGATTACAAATCCAGACCCTCATTTACCATGCAAATTGCATTTGATGAGGACCCCCTATTTAGGTATGATAATCTAGTTTCACGCAAGCACAAGTGCTCCTGAGCTGGAGAAGAATCCCTAATGAAAGCTTAATGGAGATTTTCCCTTGACAGATTGAATTTCTTCTTCATGAACAAAGTGTTTCAAGTCCTGCCCAAGCGTGGCGCAAGCTGAGAAGAGTTCATCTCAAATTAGAGGCTTCAGCTCTGCTGCACAGACTGGAGAATGATTTTCTAGGAAATGTTAGGTGAAAAGAAGTCCTTCAGACTCGCTCTGTGTGATGACTGTGTCTGTAGACAACCATGAAGAATTACAGGGGGGAGCGGTAGGGGGGACTTAATGAAATGAAGTGTTAATATGCATCCCAGCAAAACTTGAAATATTAATCACCAATTTTCCAATCAGGAAACATGTTTGGAAATGCAAGCAGGCTCACAGTTATGTTCAGCCATGTCTGTTCTCTGTAACATTGTCTTTAATTGGTGATATTGAAGCCTCCTGGTGCTGCAGTGTCCCACATAATGCTACGAGCCAATCAAATTCATGTCACCTTGGTGCAGCACTGTGGCACGCACGATTTACTGACATTTCCGATCTATTCCTGCACCAAGAGACAAAGCCAATGTTCCAGACTGTGGGATTTGGGAGGTTTTTCTCAATGTCATCTGTTTATTAAACACAAAAGTAACAGTAATTTGAGAAATTTGACATACTCTTAGATACAGCGTTAAAAAGGGCATTTATTGCCACATTAGGAGAACTTGGATTTGTATTTATGTGTTTAGTATTAGTGTGACATAAACAGTTCTCCGCCCTGCTGTAGTAGCTGAAAGTAAAATAATACGTGAAGCCCAGGAAAATAATTGAAAAAAGGAGAGTGTGAACCCTGCAGTTCCACTGTGGCTGGAGATAACATTGGAAATTCGGTTTTGAATTATTTTGTGTAATTTTTCTTTTATAGACGCAGCCTCGAGCAAACTGCAGAGCAGTAATATCTTCACCATAGCCAAACGGACAGTGGACGGTCAGGACATGCTCTATCAGTCCATGAAACTCACCAATGGCATCTGGGCACTGGCTGAACTAAAGGTCCAGGCCGGAAATCCCACCTACACAGTGAGTACATCTAGATTAATTCCTATGATTTATGATAACAGTGATGATATATTACATATATTTTCAACCACATAGCGTGACACTGCGCTACAAAATACAGTCCAAGGGCCAGATGTGGCCAGTTTCGCATATTAATCCAGCCCTTCTGACTTTTTCAAATTATACTATTAATTTATATTATCATTATATTTCTGGCTTTTCCCTGCAATGTCTGTATTTCCCCAATAGACAGTGCAAAAAGTATTTTAAGGATTTTAACTTTTTTTTTTTTCTATATTGCATTGACTTGTGATGTCCATTCACACCATTGCACAATCTGAAATTATAGGACCTAATCTGGGCTGTGATCGTTTCAAACTCAAGGGCCACCACCCACACTATGATGTCACCGAAGGGCTGCGTCAGCTTTCAGTGATACAATACAAAAGAAAAAATGTGATTAAAAAATCAGTTTCTCATAGATTCTGTGTAATACAACGCTGAACCAGAAGGAGACTGTGGATCAGGGTTTTGAGAACTATAGGATTTACAATAAAACGTGGAACAAAATCATAAAATATTATTATAAATTCAACTTTAACATCAAGGTGAGAGCCGCAAAATATTGTTCCATGGGCTGCAAATGGCCCACGGGCCGTGGGTTTAAGGCCCCTGCAATAGAGTATCTGTCAGACTCAAGGCCCGTGGGTAAAACCAAATCATTGTATGTGGAGCCGGAGCTTAAAAAGGATATTTTCCTTATGACAAAATAATACAGTAGTAACATTAATCACTGAAAATGTTTACGTTAAGTGTCTTGAATGAGTCTTTGGAGACTAGAAACATCACATCAGATAATTGAAGAGGTTGAGATCTGATGAGATCTCCTCATCATCCTTTCCGACTGTGTTCGTCTTTAACGACCTGAGTCGGTGGTTTCACACACACCCTGCAGTCGTCACCATGACTGAGGCACTTGGCCTCGGCAGCTGCTGCTCTGATGAGAAACATGACAGCACTGGCTGTGACGCACAGTTTTCATGCATTGAAAAGTGCAGGAAGTGTGCATGTATTTTTTGTGTGTGTGTGTGTGTGTGTGTGTGGTGTTACAATTCATTAGTTAGTACATGTGTTTACCGCGTCCTTCGTAGCTCGTCTCTCCTTTGTCTCGCTTCGGTCGCGTCTCGCACAGGCACCGTAACAGTGAACGATTGGTCCAGAACGGTGACCTTGACTCAATTGTCCCTCCCCTCATCACTCACACTGTCTCCAGATGTTTTTTTTTTTTTTTTCTACACCACACTGTGTCATTAAGTCATTTATTTTCTCACAGCCAAACCATTGGACATTTGTCTTTCCCATTAAATGTTAATTTTAATTTGCTCCAATTTTACAACAATTCTAATGAGGATCCTTCAGTTAAAAAATTTACTGAATTGAAGAGATGGTTTTATGATCATTTTCAGGACTTTGTTATTTTCTGCTGTGTCTTATTTATTTTATGACATAAAAAAAAACAATAATGGGAAATAAAAAAAGACATTTTTATTAGTGAATAGCTTGTGTCTTATGAAGACCTGAGTTTATTCTGGACCAATGTCAGTGTCCCTACACTCTCTGGGTGCAGCTTATTGAAAGCCCAGCTGACAGAGCTATTTTTAGAGTTGAAGTAATGCTCTGCTGCCCCCAATATTTTCTCTGTTCAATGAAGTATCACTTTTGGTTTGTCCCTCCGTCGGGGGTCACTTTAGTGGTAGTAGTGCGCATGACTGTGATTTGACAGTTGAAACATCACATGCTGTTCCCGATATAAATCAACCTGGGGATGGAGATTAGCTGGAATCAGATCTGTTGTCTTCTGGACGACAGACAGGTAACACCTCCCACCCCCCCATCACCACTCCATCCAGTCCAAAATGAGGCATTTAACAAGAAGCAAACTCACCTTCAATGTGACGTTTTTGTATCTCAAGTCCCCGCTCTTGTTTTGTGGCCTATTTCAATGATATATTAAGACTTGGGCAGCTTTAAAACTCCCATGATGCCTCACTACTTTAAATGGAAAATTAAAGCAGAGTTCTGATTCCCTTTTTATGAACCTCTATGCTTTTAACTGGGTCAGCTCAGGTTGACTGAAAGATAGGGGTGTACTTGTTTAGAGACTTTATATTTGCCACTGAACCCTAGTTTGAGGACACTGCTTTTTACAGGAATTCAATAAAGATGACATCATATCTCAAAGGGAAAATATAAAAATGGTGAAAGCAGTGTTGGGAATTTTAATACCACACACTTCAAACCAAATCAATTCTCCCTTGCCTATGAACTGAAGGAGCTTCTTTATTTCATTTAGAAATTATATTTTATAGCTTACCAATACAAAGTAGGAGAGGGAATAGTACTGTACATTATATTAAATATATTAACTTTTTAGTAATGGAGAAATAAATGATAGGAAAATCTAGATACTAGATACTACTGTTGGTCCAGAAACTGGAAAAATGTAACGTAAACCAGCAGTTTTTGTGGTTCCTTTCTCCATAAATTGTATATTTATTCATCATCTTCATCCTCATATGTGTTGTCATGTCACAGGAGCAGCAGTCTCCAAGACGGTCACCCAAATGTGTCCTTCCTTAACCACTGCCAATTGTACTGTACAGTGTCTTGTACAGTATTCATAACCCTTATACTTTTCCATATTTTGTCACTTTTGTGGAGTGGAATGAAGACAAAACATGCTGAGACCTAAATCCAATTGATAATCTGTTGCAAGACCTGAAAACTACAGTTCACAAACGCTCTGCATCTAATCTGACTGAGCATAAGCTGTTTCACAAAGAAGAATGAGCAAAAATTGGTATGGTAGAGACAAAACCCCAAAGACTTTCAGCTGTAATTGTAGCAAAGGGTGGTTCCACAAGGTATTGACTAAGGGGGACTGAATACTTTTGCACACCACACTTTTTTTTTCTTTGTTAAAAAAATTTAATTATGTAACATTTTCATTCCGGTCCACAATTATATTCCACTTTTCATCGGTCTTTCACATGAGATTCCAATAAAATATATTGTTGTCGTAACGTGACAAAATGTGGAAAAGTTCAAGGGGTACCAGAGTTAACTTGTCTCCAAATATTGATACATTTTTAGTTCAATGTCTTCTAAATTTCATTTATTATCTTAGTAAGCTTGTGTCTTTATTTATGCATTGCACTCAATGCACTGTGATACTGCATGGTAACAGTTGTGTGGCCTATAATAAATGTTGTCAAGGCAACCTGGATATTTATATACAGTATATACTTTTTTTTCTTAAACTGGTCGCAGCAATGGGGGAAAGTAGACACATTTTATTTAGGTTTTTCTCAAATGACAGCAACTCATAATTGCTGACCTGTTACAGGGTTTGTCCAAACTGTGGTGCTGATAAATTAAATTTAACATTAGCTAAAAAGTTGTAAAGATTTTAGAAAAGTCAAAGAAGTCTGAGTTAAATACAATGACTCGGAGCTTAAGTTATTTTATTTTTATTTTTTTATTTGCAAGAATATCCTCCTGAGCTTGTCTTCCTGGTGTAGAAAAGTAATTGAAATCTATGGTAACCTTTCTTTCTGCTGTGAGGCATGGAGAAACTCATCTATCATCATGTCACCATGGCAATGCTGTGACCACAGATATTGACACTGATTTTTCTCTTCCCCATATCTTGTCCCGGTGATTCTGAGGATTTCAGATAAACATAATGTCAACATTCTCACAAATGCAATTCTGTTAATTCCACCGAGATAGCTGTGTTTAAATTGTCTGCATATTTTACAGCTGCTGAAAGTCACTTATCAGGCTTTTATTTGTGCTCAAACCTCAGTAGGTAATTCAACTTAGAGAATGGGTTTTTAATATCTGGAATATGGTTGCACTCTATAGAGGGTGCAGTTCATCCTGATTCATAGGTATGCTTTCAAGTCATAGTCAGGTTAGACAAGGGGTCTCAAACGAGTTGAGGGCCACCACCCACACTATCATTTCAAAAAAATCCGTTTCCCATAGATTCCGTGAAATACAACACTGAACCAGAAGGAGACTGTGGATCAGGGATTTGAGAACTATAGGATTTACCATAAAATGTGGAAAAAAAAAACTATAAAATATTATAAATACAACTTTCACATCAAGGTGGGGGCCACAAAATATTGTTCCACGTGATGCAAATGGCCCACGGGCCGCAAGTTTGAGACCGCTGGGTTATACATGCATGGTCTGGTTTTATACAATGACATCTTTAGTCCAGGGCGACTTGGTAACATGAAGAGTTACTTGTCAATTCCTGAGTGATGTACCAATATGTTCTGGAGCAAACAGGAGCAGACACTGGTCCACAGGGGCTACCAAGTGTCACCTTAGGACAACTTTGGTGACTCCTGCTTCACTCGCATAAAGACACTTAAATTATTACTCTACATAGAAAATGCACATGGGTTGGTTCTGAGTTTGAACAACCAAACCACTGATTGCCATATACCTTCTCTCCCTGTCTTTGTCCCAACTTGGAAATCACTGGTTGCTCATGAACCACAACATCTTTTCACATTTCCTCTTGTCTCTACTTCCTGTTGACAACAGCCCTAAATTTGCAGAAGTATCAACTGGCAGAGCTTTGCCAACTGTACTGCCACATTTCAACACAACTCAGAGCCTCCTAGTGAATTCTTCTATATGCTGTGTATAATTGTTGGCTGCTGACTGGATTATTTTTTAGGAAATATATTTATTATGGATCATAATTGACTGATAGTTGATCTTTTATAAACTTGACTTCAGGAGTGGATATTTCTTGAATTTCTTTGCTCTCTTCCATTTTTTCATTACATCCGTTAACTCCTCCTTTTTCCTTATTTTCCCATTCCATTTCCTCTGTCCTTCACCGTTATGTTGTCCTTTTTTGCCTTATTCCATCTCCTTCTGCACCACCTGTCTTGTTTGACTTATCTTAAATGATCTCCATCCCCACCCCCTTGTTTGTCCTTCCTTTACCCTTTCTAACTCCTTTTTCTCCTCTGTTCTCCTCTGTTCTCCCAACTCCCGTTCTCCTCTGCACCCTTGCCTTTCACCCTCTTATTCCTCCTCCTTCTTCATTCTCCTTCTCCTCCTTTCTGATGCAGTGAAACTAGAAGCTGCTTATTGAATGATAACATTACCTTCATGGTTCAGGTTTGTGTAGATATTGCTGATGGTTTTGTTACTTGACAAAATGAATATCTCTGTATTGTGTACTGCGGCATAATAATTTTTTTTTCACCACCTCCTCCGTCTCTCCAAATTAGCTTCAGACATGTCCAGATTATTAATAAGCTTTTGGGTATTTTTTTGTCAAAAAAGCTTAAGAATTGTGAACATCTGCTGAAGATTTAATAGTTGGGAATTTACCAAGCTATAGAGTTTTAATGTTTTTCAAATTGGTGGTAAGATTCTTTGACTGTGAAGTAACACAGATGTGGAATAGTTGGGAATTAGGTTACCTTGGGTGATTGTTATCTTCTGCCTTTGCTGCAGTTTTGCCGTCTTTACATACTCCATTTATGATGTCACCGCCTCCCAAAGCTGCTCTATTGGATTAAGATTAGCCTAATGCAGTAGTTATTCCTATGCTGGAGAATTTTTTTTTTTTTTTACCTGTGGTGGTAATAGAAAATAATTGCTATGTTATGTGATGGAAAAATGACCTTGGCTTGGGGCAGTAGTGGCCTAGTGGTTGAAGAACTGGACTGGCGTTTCCAAGTTCGAATCCCCCTACCACCAAGTTACCACTGAGGTCCACTGAGCATGACACTGTCCCCACTCACAGCTCCCCGGGCGCTCATAGCTGCCCACTGTTCACATTGGGTGATGGGTTTAATGCGTAGGTGACATTTTGTTGTGTGCAGTGGTGTGAATCACAATGTCACAATGACAAGAAGTTTGCTTTCCTTTTCCTTTCCTTGACATAGTTTTAAGGTCAATTTTAAATGTGAGTTTATCATTTATTCAATTATTCTAAATCAAATTTCATTCTGTCCTCTCTGCAGGTCTCCCTGAAGTGCAGAGCTTCTGAGGTTTGCCAGTGTGTGCTCCAGAGCTACGAGGCAGTGCTGAAAAACTAAAAAAATGACCCTACACACTCTCCTCTCACCTGCCGTCTGATTCCTCTGCAGGGGAAACAGAGGGCACTCTCTGCTGCCTCAATCCTACAGACTGCATCTGTATTTCCTTTCAGCTGTTCATTTATGATGATATCTGAATCAACACTCTTCTCCGGTTTAGTCCTAATATCACTGGTTATGAATGGTCTGAATGAAGCCTTCCTTCTCCTCCCATCTCTGAGCCATTCTGTTGTGACCTTCATTGTTTTAGGATGAATGACTGGTGTTCTCCTCACTTCTTCTCTGCATGAGGCTCCTTAATCAGTATCTGGCCTCACTTCCAGTAAATAACCATTGCTTCTATTTTTAGCGTCCGCAATCAGCAGGTGAGGCGTCACCAAGGACATATTTATTTTAGTTCAAATACGGTGTAAAAATGCAGATTTTAAATCCCCTTCCCCCGTGTCTGTGTGGATTGAATTGTCTGGTGTGAGGGAGAGACAAATACAAACTACATTACTGTTGTCTTTGTCCTTGTAAAGTTCTTTTTTTTTGGTTTCCTAAAGTCCAGGTGTGTGTTTTCTATCATATTACATCAGTACAGTGACTAGCAGCAGTCATCCGCTGCTGACTAACTTGGTCATTCCAGGGTTGTTGTCAGTTGTGTTGGTAGTCTTGTTAGAGTGACAGACTGGGCTCAGGTGTTAGTGTGTCAGTGACCTGACAGCTCTCTGCAACCTTTTCATTCATTTTATTTTGAACCTCTTCTGTCTCATCTCTGCTTTCAAAGCTCCATCAGTTGAGGCGACGCGGCTTACATGACGACACGGTGTTGTAACACCGGTGAGTAATAGGTGAATAGGTAGGCAGCCCACAAGGAGATAAAGCAGGGATGAAACAACACACAGGGACATTGATTGATTGATTTCATTTTTTTTTTCTGAGTCATTTCACCCGGGCCCTCTGTCGATGCTATGTATAGTGTGTCTTTCTGTTTTGTTTTTTTTTTCCCATCTACTTTGACACACGACAGCAGACTGTGATGGCTGTGTGATCCAAGTGTGTGTGTGCGTGTGTTTAGTGATGACTGAGTCATATAAAATGCTGATTGACAAAGAAAAAACTTTAATCAAATGTTTTTGATTATGTTATGTTCGTTGTGTGTACATCATTTGAGAAAAAAAACAATTATTAAAGTCTTGGTAAATTCATGCTTCATTATTCATTTTTCATGCAAAATTAAACGTTTGGTAAGGTACATCCAGTTTACAAATAATGGTGCAGTACTTTCTTAGTTTTGCTGCCTAGAGATGTTATTTGCAACTCAGAAAATGCTTACAAGGACGCAAAACAACAACATCCGTACTGGCAGAGTTAGTTTCCTCCATGTCAAAGGGCCAAATCCAGGCCCGGGGGCCAAATTTGGCCCGCAGTGTTATTATATCTGGCCCTCTAGATCATTTGAATGTGTACTAAAGTGGCCCCCCCTATATGCAGCCCTTATATACTGGCATAATTTGTAGTATTAGCCATGTATGCTCTTTGTTATCACACATACAGTATGTTTTTGTTGTATATTTGTAAAAAAAAAAAAGATAGATAAAGATAACAGAAAGAGACAGAATGAGCAACAAATAATACTGCTAATATTTGTTTTCTATTTTTTATTTCGTTTGTGTTGATAGTATTAGGCGTTGGCTGTTACAGGTTCAATGTTCTTAAATGAAATAAAAAAATCTACATTTAATATTATATATATTATTTAATATTTATAGGTAATTTCTCATTATTTTTTGAGTCTTTATGGCAGTTTCTAACTTGGTCCACTGTGACACTGAGTTTGACACCCCTGCTCTAAGTGACACCAATATGGGCTGATATGGTCTAATAAACTAGACTCAGGCCGAGAGCCAATTAGATCAGCGTTTGTTGCGAAGAGGACAGCAGAGATCCAATCAAAATCATCTTTTTTCACATTAATGTGAACACTAACAGAAGACAATATGAAGCCAGCAGCGGGAAAACGACAGGAAACTTTGACCAAAACGATTCCGGTAGGACACTTATATGGACCTATTATGTTTTACACCAGCTAAAACCAGACGTTAAGTGAACTGGAAAGAGTGTTCGAGAAAGAGCATGACCAAACTAAGAACGTTATCCACCTAGCTGTCGTCACATTCGAAAGTTATTAATAGTTTGAATTCAGTTATTAGGCGTTACATTTTGGTCAGCTTCTTTCTTACTTTTGCCCATCTTGTTGTCTCTTTTTCAGACGGTTGTATAAGTTACCATACTTTAACAGACTGCACTTATTATGCCGGCATGGTTATGGACAAGGAAATTACTTGGAACAATAAAATCCTTTACGTAAACTACTATATTCATCTCAGGAGCAGCAGTCTCCACGTCTGTGACTTAAATCACACTGCACCATACTGTGAGCCCAGTGGATGTTTTTATTACCATTTGATGGTATGCTGTCTGGGCGAAGTGTCTCGCCCCCGGTCCACTCTCTTACGCCAACTACCTTCTTTTTGTCTCCTACCAGGTAGCTCCATCTCTAGGATCATTCTTCTGCCAATGTCCCTGCCCCCTCCTCTTAACATGTCCAAACCATCTCAATCTGGTTTCTCCATCAAGACCATGTAGTAAAAATTTACGCAGCACGCAAATCATACAAGCCAATAGTTCTTTATCAATGGCTTAAATGTACAGCGTGTTTTTGTCCAAGTCAGATATGTCCAAACTGTTCCTCAAAGGTCCGCTGTGGCTGCAAGTTTTTGTTTCAACCAAGCAGTAGCACACCTGAGTTGACAGGTTTAATCAACTGATCTCAGTCATCAGACAGATGATTGGTCAAACTATGGGCTCATGGTTGGTTGGAACAAAAACCAGCAGCAACAGTTTGGACATGCCTGCTCTAAGTCAGACCTGGGCAACCTAAGGTCCGGGGGCCAGATGCGGCCCGTTTGGCGTTTCAATCCCAACTTGTCTCAATTATACGTTTAATTTATATTATCATATTATCATTTAATTATATTATTTATACTCAATCTCTTTGATCCGGATCTGACCCGTGGCTCAAACTTTAGTATCGCCTGTGGCCCGCGGGTCAAAATAATTTCCCAGGCTTGCCTTAAGTCTTAATCTCACATTACTGTGGAAG
>JAFBJS010014337.1:394309-407847 GCA_016785265.1 Paraplagusia blochii
GCGTTGTCCCTCGCTAGATGTGTATAAGCGACAGGTGTACGAGGATAGCCTTTAGCCTAGCATCATTAGCGCTGGTCAAGCCGGCTGCCGTTATGAACGTCTCGAAGGAGTCAAACCAGCGGGTCCATGGAATTGGCGGCTCACCAGGCAAAGCGAGGAACGGTGGCAGGGGTGAAAGTGGTAGCTCCATCCTCGTCGCCAATGTTATGTCAGACAACACACGGACACATATGTGTATATACTAGCACTTTATTCCACTCTCACAGTCCGAACATTAGCACATATAAAACCACCCACACCACAACACTTTACGGCAGTCGTGATGTCACACTGCCGCGATGACCATACATCACACCAGGCTTGCCTTAAGTCTTAATCTCACATTACTGTGGAAGTAGGTGAAAAAATCTCAAAGTTATGGCGGTGTGTGTCTCCCTGTTATTACTGAAGACTTAACAATTTCATAAAAAGGCGTTTTTGAAATCATAATTGTACCCTTTGTTATCCACAGACTTGTAAATAGAGTCTTCCTGTCAGCAGGTCCAGCAACAATGTTATCTTTGTTTTGTTTGCTATTTAAAGTCCTCTGACTTAGACATACAGTGGTTCAGTGTTCATTGTGTGTTGCTGCACAGACTCTGGCTCTGATGTATTCCTCTCTTCTCTCACGGGTCAGTTGATCTGCTTGTGTTTTACAGGCTGAACAGCAGGCAGAGAGTTAGCATTCAAAGTCTAGGGTTCATTTAGAGTCGAGTGCGTATTCAGAGTCCAACTGTTCCTCTGAGAATTTCAAGTCCCAGCTGCCTGTGTAAACTTAATCATGATTAAAGCAGCAATGTGGTCCAGTGAGGAATATGAACCAAAAAATTAAAGTGTTCCTCATGGAGGTCAGTTGAACAAAGGTCTGATTTTGCTTTTGACTTGTTTCCCCCCAGTATTGTCAATTATTGTCGTCAACATTTGGATTTAAACTCGTCTGTCGCAGCCCATTCTTTTCATTTTTTTGAACCTCCCGATAGTAAAAATGTACTAATTATACTAATACTTATAATAAATTAGTCTCTCAGTAATTTTTTTTATTCTGAAACACTCTTTAGATATTTCAAGTTCCACAGTGTATTTTTCATTGCTAATTGACAAAATGCAACTCTAAAATATGGTCCAAATCATAAAATTTAATGGAATAGAATATTTTTTTTTCTTTTTTGGTTCAAGCAGATGATTCTATGATGATCTTCATACTTTACCTTTTCATCTCAGCTTTATGGGGGACATGTATAGGGCACTGGTAATACATGATGCAACTCAAGGGATGTATTGTGGGATGTATGTTGTGGGCTACTGAGAGTATTGCATTCTGGATCTGTAATCTGTACGCATTTTTTATCATCGAAATGGTGAAATTTTTAATTTACCACGGACTAGGCAACGTTGAGGTCATGTTGGACCTCGATTTTAAGAGACCAACTTTCAATAGTCGGGCAATTGGTGGCCTATTGGTCAAGGAAGTGGACTTGGGTACGCAAGGCCCCCGGTTTGAATCCCCCTACTGCCAAGTTACCGTTCAGGCGCCCGGACCATGGGACTGTCCCCACACGCTGCCCCCTGCTCATTACGGTGACTGGATTAATGCAGAGGAAAAATTTCCTGAAGGATTCTCTTGAGGAACTAATAATAAATTTCTATTCTATTCTAGTTGTATTGTTGACAGTCAGTGACTCAAAAGATAAAGTTACACAGATGAATACAATGTGCAAAAAAAATGACACTTGTTTTTCCCACCCAGATCGGGTCAGATGTCATTAGAACTTAGAAGCCTTAATATTGCGTTACAGGGAGTCACTGTTAGTGATACAGTCAAAAATTTGCTTTATTCCTCAACCCTACATTCGTGCAATTACTTTTTCCAGTTTCTCCAAGTAGTTTTAACTATATGTGTGTTTTTTTATTATTATTATTATTCTTTTTTTGGTCACTCACACCAGACCATGTTGCTGTTGATCTCCAGCAGCGGGAAATTGATTGGGACACCAGCGATCCTCCAGATGTTCCCAAAGAGGTGCTTTGTATAGAAATCGAAACCAGTGTTGTTCTTATCCAATAGCTATCGACTGCCACCCAATCTTGAAAAGAGTGCAGTGATGCGTCTAAGCCGTCTCATGAGTCTTATAACAAAGTGATAGACTGCACTCAGATGTCTACAAATGGGGACTGAGTCGGGAATATCAATTATACCAGGGTTCTTCATCTCAGGAACAGAGAAGGTTAACTGGAACCAATAAGTCTTTACTCAGTCTCAGGCCTCTGAAGGTCAGGTATGATGAGATGCAGGACCACTGGTGAATTGAATTCATAATTCTCTTGCAGAGACTAGTCCCAGCCCTAACTCTCTCAGGTGTGACTACATGTAAATAATTAAGGCAGCTGTCAAAGAGTATCAAAATGGTCTAAATCAGTGGGCCGGGGACTGGTACCAGTCCGTGGGGGAATTGGTGTCGCAGAGAAATAATGTTTCCTTTTGGTCCCAACTGGCTATTACTTCCACTTGATCCATACCCATATCAACAAAAGAACTTAACTATAGAATGGCTAGGATTCCATCATCAATAATGCAACTATATTTGATTAGGAAATATTTTCTCAGTGAAGACAATAACAATAAACTCAAAATGACACAGAGTCATTTATGTAAGAACTTTTTGTACCTGTCTGGCAGTAGACCGTTATAGGCTGGATAGGAAGATTTTATAGGTAGGAAAATATTTCAGAACACCGGAAATTTAATTTTAATAAAGTGCATTTATCTGCCACAACTTAACGAATGGTCCAAGAAAATGTATGAGACATTTAACCAGTCTGTGGCGCAAAAAATGTTGGTCTAAACTACCCTCGGAAAATAATAAGGTATTTTAAATCCGTAACTGAATGATTAGAGAAAAAAAATACAAATAGTGTTTTGATGATGCATCATCAGATCATTGGCAAAATATGCAGAATACCTACATCAAACTGATGGAGCCCTGATTGGATTTTCTTACATGTGCTGATTTTTTTTTGCCTTTAATAATCTGTGCCCTACATCTGTGACAGCATGTGGCAGTAAATCAAACTGGTCAGACTGCAGTAAATCTGTTGCCCCTGTCACTCTGCTGTGATTGATGTACATGGGCCATGACCTGCTGCAGTGCACAAACCAATAAAAGGTGAAGGCTTCTTAGAGAGATGGCGCTGATTCTTAATGCAGCATCTTTATGACCCGGGCACAGGAGATGTGTGCTGTGGCCTGTCCCTGTGCCATTGTTGAAGGAGAGCTTTCGGGCAATCCTATTGGATGGGCGGCAGCGTAAGCGCAGGGAGTGAGGGAAATAGAGAGAGAGAGAGCAAGAGGGGAGGGTGGGGAGCAGTGTTCAGCAGCTCGGCAGAGACACACTCCTCATTAACAGGCTCCAGATGCCAGATGCCTTCACTGAGAAGACTTGTGTGCGAGCGCTGTTCATTTTCTCCTCTCTTCCAAAGCCACTCACTGTGAACTCATCTTTTTTTCCGTCAATGGAAATAGGAATATTATGGGCTCGCATCATATTTTAGACCACGTGGAGAGCTTATTTACCAGCTTTTGGTCAGAGGTGATGGGGACGCGCTGTGGTGGTGCAACAGCAGCAGCAGCAGCCGCTGCAGCAGCAGCATTGGTGGAAACCAGAGAGTGAGGAGGCGTAAAGGAGATAATCAATGAGGAGAGCCAGGGCTCTGGTACGGTTGGACAAGGTCAGAGTCTAGGGCTGGCTGAGATTATGTCCATGTGGAGACAGAAACAACCACAAGAACCAGAAGAGAGACGGACTTTCACGCTTCCTCCAGGGGGGACGAGGTCGTCCAGAGATGTGCCCTTTGAAAAGCAGGACTTTCTTCCTGTTTGTTGGATTGCAGAGGCAACCTCCAGCATCTGCATGATTATACCAAGGCTTTATTTTTGACAACCCTCAACCTAAGACTGCGTGGCATCACTCTCTCACAAATTTATTTCTCCTTCATACATTTACAGGGGAGATAAAGTTTTCTCTTCATTCGCGACAGCTGCAAGGTTTATTCAAGCACTGACTTGTTTTAATTGCACTCACTTAAAGGCAGTTAAGGTGACTGTCAGTCTGCTGCTGGTGGTCTTGGTGGAAAAATCCAGGAGGGTTTGATTCCCCCAGAGCAGCAGCACAAATAGCCCTGTTTCTTACAGTCGCTGTCCATGGTGCTGATCTCGGGCTCCAGGAATGGTGGAGACGCTGAGTATCGCAGTCATCGGTGCTCCAGGAGTGGGCAAAACTTCCATAATCCGCCAGTTCATCTATAACGACTTCTCTGAGTCGTACACGCCAACCAGGAGCAGATATGTCTACAGACCCTCTGTTATTCTTAATGGAAACATGTACGAGCTGAAGATCTTGGACGTCCCACCAATCTCCTCATTTCCTTCCAGCTCCAGTCAGGTATCATTTACACCTGTGCTTTTTAAAAATATGATATAAAGAAATAGATAAGAATCAATAGAGAGCATGTCCCATGTTTACACACCTACCCAGTTGGGGCGCAGTAAAACTCAAGGGTTGTGTCCTGTAGGTTATATAGCTTTAAAAGAATGAATCATGGAAAGAAAATCACGTTTTCACTAAACGTAGAAGTTCACTTTCTGGTTAAACATGACTTTTTTCTTTCTCTTCTACAGTAACTCCACTTTTTCTTTTACTTCTTTTCTACATTCATGTCCAGAAAAGACATGGAAGCAGAAAAGACGGAAGCTTTCCTACAGATGAACACCATGCACATAGAGACTAATTTCTTCTGTTTTGTGATTTTTTCATATCTTCAGGTTAAGTAGGAGGGTTTATTACTTTCTCTCTCTCTTTTTTTCCCTCTATCTACCTCTCTCTCTGTCATCTTTACCAACCTTCATCTCATTTATTAAATCTGTTCCTCTTTATTCAATTGCCTGCCTGTTTACAGCCGGTGGCATTTCTTAAAGATGAAACCATCAGTTGTGTTTATTCTTCTGTCACTATCACATGTCCCTTGTCTGCTCGTTGCTATGGAGACTCCACTGACTTAAAGCCTCGGAGAGGCTCATTTTTGATGTTGTAAATTCCTACCTCTCTTCCTGTCTCTCTCTATAGCTCTCTCTCTCTCTCTCTCTTACGCTTCCTGTTGTAAAAAGGATAGGAATATTTTTTACACTCTCGACCACAAAGCTGTGCCTTATCAGATGAGATCATCCAACATGTATTATTTCTTTTGTGTGAGTGTCTAGAATATAAGCCCTGTTGGCATTTGCCACAACATCTGATTATAAATAGAACACTGCCCTTTATTCAGGTCGACAGGTCATCTGTCAGAGCTTATTAGATGGAGATGCATGTGATGCAAGAAAGATCCTTGACTGTAGAATACTGCATTCCTAGACCCAACACTAAAAAGGGAAAATCTGCAAAGTACTGTAAAGGCGGGATAGTTATCATATTATTTACGTATGTATTTCACCTTTACTAACCTCCCTCACCGTTATCAACCCTCCCTATACTGTACTTTTTCCCACACAGCTAAATGAGAGTAGAGTTGGGAGAGACAAGGGAAGGAAATAAACTAATTCAAAGTACAGTACGTGCACAGTGTGGGGGTGCAGAGGACGTTAGACCTTTAGCAGTGAAGCTGCAGCCTCGTTTTTGAGGCTGCAGCCTCAACAGACCTGAGAAGATGCTGAGAGATCCTGTAATGCATGAGGAACAGAAGAGCATGGTCTATGCTAAGGATTTTTGCGTATGACAAAACAAATGACTTAGAGTTATGTTTGTAGATGATTGGTATGTTTTCTGTTCTATTTCCCCTGCTTTACTCTGAATGAAGAGTCTCTGGAAATTTTTACTCCTTTGCAACCTTTATATACAGTAGATATACAATTAATATATAGTTGTACGGGACAATCTGGTGAAAGTCAAACAGCAATGCAATGATGATTTCAGCAAAAGCACAATCATGGCAATAATAAGACCGTTCTCTTCAATTTCTTGTTCATTTTTATGCCTGGTTCCACGAAAATGTTAATTTCAGAGCTGATATCTAGCCATTCTACTGAAAAAACAGTGATTTTAGGCATTCCATGTTTCCGTGACCATTGTATTATTCAGATAATACACATCTGGTGGTATAAGGTATTAAAATGAACAAAATGGAAGAAAACAATGATGCTTTAATATTTTTATGACTATACTTTGCCTCCTTTGGGTTTCATTTAACATAATGGTTTCCACAAATAGGACAATTTGCTTGTAGAAAGATTTTTTTCTTTTGTAAGTTAAATCTTAATCCTCTTATTTTTCATTATATTCCTAGTTTGCCAATATATTCCTACAGGAAAATATATTTTTCCATAAATATTGCTGTGTGACACCGGTCTAAAATGTATATTATTTTATGGTGTCCTTTCACCTTGACTTCCATCCGCTTTCTTTGATGTAGTAATAATCAACCTGGTGGAAAATGAAATTCTGTGACAGTATTCATGAAATATCCGTGGCAGCTCACACCTCCTTCTGCCTGGCACCTTCATCTTCATCATCTGTTGTCCAGTGTCTCTGCTATCTCTTGTCAACACATGTCCATACCATCTCAAGCGTGACTTTCTCCTTTAATCTCAGCCCAAGCTGTCCCTCTGATCTGCTCATTTGTAATCTTGTCTGTCTTGGTCTCCTTCAATAAAATCTCGGCATCTTCAGCCCTGCCAGCTCTACCTCAGCCTTGCTGTTACAGCAGTTCTCATTGTCGCAACCATCTTGTAAAATGACAATTTTGCTGTTTCTAAACACACCCATGTAGGCCTTTGGGGCTCTCTTCTGTTGCTGGCAGTCGCTGTGACGCCTCCAAGATAGACATCTCCAAGGTCAGCACATCATGCTGGCTGCTGCTTCTTTTTACTTCTTGTCTCCTTTCTCCGGCGCTGTACTAATCCCTTTTGAGAAACAGCTGTTCTGTCTGCACAGAGGAAATAAGGAACCAGAACCAAGCAGGAGTCAAAATTCCCTTGTTGTTCACAATAAAAAAGACATCTGACATAAAAAGCTCATTTTGACAGATTCCTGCGGAAACACACGCAGGCAGCGAGTCTATTACGAATGTGAGGTTCTGTTGTGTGTGGTAACGATGTCCGCTTCATTGGGCTTCATTGTTTCTTGCTCACAAAGCAGGTCTTCATTGCTGCTCCCTCTCTCTATCTGTTTCGATATCTCTCTTTCTTTCTTCTGCTAAATGGTGCTTAACCTCCACTGGGGAACAAAAGCTGCTAAGTGTGAGCAGAGAGCAGGAAAAACACTGGGGGCTGTGTGAGTGAGTGCGTCCGTCCCTTAGGTTGAGTCTCATGAGATTAAAGCTATTAAACATTGGTGACATATGGTGAGAAGATTTCACCTTCATTTTCTAGCGTGTGCAGCAGACGAAAAACATCTGATCACTGCTACATCTCTTCAAGACTTAGATTTATAATCGCTAATTTCTTGAGGAAATATCTTCACAACACCATGGTTCCTCTCTGTTCTTGGCCTGCCTGTGCTGATCCACCGCTCTGTCCGCTGATGTTCTCTTTTCATGGTGAAAGTACAGACATAAGCTGCGGGGCATTTTTGACCCACTGGGATGCTCTGACTTTACCTTGTGTGCACAGAAATGTAAACACGGTTGGAGCAAAGATCACAGTGGGGGCAGAGTGGTGTCAGCACTGAGAGAGCTACTTACCAAGAGCAGATTGAATCACAGTTGCCGTCCCGGAACTCTGTTGGGAATAACAACATAACACCGAGGAAGAGAGTGGTCGCTATTTGTTGCAGTGAATTAAATACTTAAAATAGAAAATATTGAACACACAGCCAAGATTGTTGAGGTTACTGTGTGCTGCAACTATGTCACAAGATTCCATTTTTGTGAAACACAGGGTAATGTGCACTTTTTGCAAACATGGTCGTATACTTGTACAGGAAAAAAAAACCTTTTTTCAGATCGTATTTTTGTCCTCTTCTCAAGAACCGAGAAGTTTTTCACTCTGAGTACAGGTAGCATCACCGTAAATTGAGAAATTACATATGATCAAGTCATTGGAGCATGATTTATACTGTAAAATATTACTACAATTGCACACAACATGACATTCCATTGTGCACAATTAAGAACAAAAAGTATTCCTGCCTTCTGAAATATTTAGCTACAGTCTAATAGACGACTGCTGAAAAAAGTCTTATGTCTCCAACCTGTATGTCAGTTGTGTTTACCTCAGGGTGTGTTAAACCTTATCATAATGGGAGAATCCTATGAAATGCTTGTATTAAGAAATACCTGTACACCATTGATTTTGTCTCTGTCTGGTGCTCTAGTTGAAGAAGACAGTTTCCATTTTTCCTTAGTGTAATTGCCTTTGGCACATGAGCCGTTGGTGAATCCAGTCCTGGTCTTGGCGCTCAGCTGCTTCTCTCGTACCTCATTTCACTTGTCAGACGTGTCAAGCTCTGGTTATTATCAAGAAGACCCTGACCTGCGGCTGTAAATTTGAGGGAATGTCAATTTTTGTCAATTTTTAAAGACAAAACCAAAGAATTTTGTGTATCTAGTACTTTTGCGATTGATCAACTCCGACTTTGTTGTTCAGCAGGTGTCTATTGACGTTGCAACGAGACCCCTGTCTTTTCTGGTGACTGATCTGAATTATGTTCCCTGAAATGTACCTTAAGTTTAGAAAAAGGAAGAATAACCTGTTGCGTTTACTGTATGCAATAATGTTTTGTGCATTGGTGGAAGAATGATCCTAGAGATGGAGCTAGTAGAAGATACAGAGGACAGGGGGAGATGGAAAATTATGATGTGCTGTGGCAACCCCTAAAAAAAATAGAAAATTGACAAAAAATAAGGTTTGGAGAAAAGGCAATTAAAGCAATTGAGATGGTTTGGACATGTTCAGAGGAGGGACAGTGGATACATTGGTAGAAGAATGATCCTAGAGATGGAGCTACCAGGTAGGAGACAAAGAGGAGATTGAAGGATGCAGTGAAGGAAGACATGGAGGTAGTTGGAGTTAGAGTAGAAGATACAGAAGACAGGGTGAGATGGAAATTGTTGACTTGCTTTGGCAACACCTGGAAAAAGGGACAAGCCAAAAAAGAAAAGAAGAAAAATACATGGCAAAAAATATACTGTGGTTTGGAGCGACCTGATTTATCAAAATACAACATGAAAATAATGATTATTTGATTTGTCCTACTATTTTTCTGTTTTGGTGTGTATACAGTATGATAAAAAAGAGCCCTGCTTCTACTTTATTTTCTAAATTTGCCATGAATAGGCTGCAGGACAGAGAACCATGCTGCCTCTGTGCTCTTATCAACTCGATAGCATTGAAATGAAAGAATAATGTTCACGCTCATTTGTGACCCTGCTCCAACCACATTCTTTCAAATGCCAGGTCTTATCTACTCTCCAGTCCTACGGACAGAGGTAAGGATTATTCTGGAGTAAAGCTGAGATGGTGTGATGATTCATTTGCTCCCTGGCAAGTCTCCCAGTAGCTGATAGAGACCATGGGGCTATTTTTTAAGTCTGAGAAGGACCTCAGACATGTTTTCCTCATCACTGAGTATCTCTTCTTTTTTCAGCTCCCTTTCTTTATTCTTTCCTTTGGAGATTTTTCTGGGGTATCTTTGTTAACTGAGATCATAATATCAGCTTGAAAACTATTGTGTTTCCCCTTGAATGTAGCAAAAACTAAAAAAGGTAATAAAGCAAAAAGAAATATTTGTCAAATTGAATTAATCACATTACCTACCGTATTTTCACATTTTTGTCAGTGGTCATTTTTTAACATTTGGAAAGATATTAACTATAATAGTTTCTGTAGTCCAGTGGTCCCCAACCACTGGGCCGGGGACCGGTACAGGTCCGAGGGTGAATTGGTGCTGGACCACCAGAGAAATAATGTTTCTTTTTGGCCCCATCTGTCTATTACTTCCACTTGATCCATACGCATATCAACAAAACAAAATGACACAGAGTAATTGATACAAGATTCTTAGTTTTTATACCGGTCTGGTAGCAGATAATTATAGGCTGTGTGCACTTGAGAAATCCTTGTTGTGTGCATGCACAATTTATTGGGGTAGGAAGATTTTATAGGTAGGAAAATATTTTAGAACACCGGAAAATGTAATTTTATTAAGGGATATTTATCTGCCACAACTTAATGACCAGTCCGTGGACAAAAAAGTACCTGACATGTAACCGGTCCGTAGCACACTGCTATACTTTGACCCAGATTTTTTTTATCTGTGTCTTTATGTGTTTTTTTAATCTTTGATTAAAAATAGCTTTTGGCTACTTTCACTTAATGTTATATCTTACGTAGACAATTGGCTTTTATTATTGTTATATTACAAATATTATGGCATGAACTTAAGGGGATGGGACATTTTCTAATCAAAAGATTATTACTGATGCATTGGTCTGCTTCAGTTTGTTCTCCCTCAGGTGCAGAGGATTAAACAACTGCGCCTCTAGTTATCATTAAAATCACCCACTCCTGATGTACAAGACATACTGCCCCCTGTAGAGTTAAATGTGAAACCACAACGATCGGTCCCTTCTCCCTCTGGCGTCGTAGATATTGAAATTGATCGTCTTACGTAAATCTGAAATCTTTAAACTTGTGTCTTAAGCCGCTGCAACGTGTGGGAAATCCATGCAGAAATAATCAACAGTTCATGACTTTAATTCCCAGACCTGTTCTCTATTTATTACTTACGAGTTACACCCCTGTGTGTGATCCCTCAGTTCATCCCTTTTCTTTCACCTCATACACTGCATGTCATCACTCACTAATGGCAATTTCCTTACCAGGGGCGTGTAAGAGATTTCAGTTGTAAATGCAGCAGCATGGCCTTTGTAGTTCTAAAGTAGCTGCACGTATAGGGACAGATCAAAAATAAGAAATAATAATGATTTTGTTCACTTCTCAGTGAGGATGTCTTTCATGTCAGTCCATGATTGGTGTGGATTATGACTATTTTAGACTAGTATCAGATTAGGTTAACGTTGGGGATTAAAATAATAATTCCTTGTGGTTCTTAAGCCCAGATGCAATGTACTCCAGGCTTCACCTCCTTGGCAAAACTGACCTCAAGTAAGGTTGATAATATGGTGCAGTGTTATTTGGGAGTACCTTGCAGAGGAGGGGTCTCAAACTCGCAGCCCGTGGCCCATTTGCGGCCCCTGGAACGATATTGTGCGGCCCCCACCTTGTTCTGAAAGTTGAATTTATAATAATATTTTATAGATTTCCACATTTTATGGTAAATCCTGTAGTTCTCAAAACCCTGATCCACAGTCTCCTTCTGGTTCAGTGTTGTATTACACAGAATCCGTGGGAAACTGATTTATCAAATTTTTTCTTTTGTATTGATCACTGAAAGCACAATACAATTATATAAGGAACTGAGGAGTGTAATTTTTTTTTAATTGCAAATTGTTATATATTTTTGGTGACAATATGTTTGTATTGGTCAGGACAAGAGATTGAGAAATTTAGTCTGTCCATGTTAATGAGGCACTGGTGGACATGACCCAGGTTAACACTGAGGTCCACTAAGCAGATCACATTTCTTTGTGTGCAGTGGTGTGAATCACAATGAAAAGAAGTTTGCTTTCCTTCCATCCTTCCTTCCGAAATTACTCATGTGAATGTGTTTGAGTGACAGAGAGACGGAGACTGAGTGAGTTGAGACACATCTGTCTCTGCTGTGATTAAGTATTGATCCCACAACCGTCACCGCTCATTAACATGACATCGCCTTCGTTCATGTCAGACTAGATGACAGTTCTGTCGTGGCCTGCTCGGATTCGAGCTCAGCCGGTCTGCGGTTGCCGGGGAAACGTGTAGTGTTTGGCTGTGGAGGAGCGAGGGACGAGATGCTCTTTTTTTGTTGTTATTTCTCTGTATATATGTGTTAGGACCAACTGGATGATATGGACAGAGCGCCACCACACTTCTCATTCACACTCACGAGCACACGACCTGTGAATACACACTAACAGATAAACGTGTCCACACATATATTGTGCAGTGATTTGATTTCATCAGTTAAACTGTCCTGATCGTTTTTTTGTTGTTCCCTGGTTCCGTATCTCTGTCTCTCACCCTGTTGTTATGCATTTAAAACTCAAATGTGTGATGACAGACAGTGGCAGGGTTTAGAGCACAAGTTGCTATTTTTAGTGCCCAGAATACAAAACTACAAGAGAAGCTATTCTGATGCATTTCAACACTGTCCACGATTATCAGAACGGAGTGTGTGTTCCGTCTGTTGCGACGGTGACAAAAGCAGATGCATGTTTTTTCTCGCACGTCTTTGGATTTGACACTTGATAAAACAGTCTACACGACAAAATGGAGCAGGATTAAATAATGCACCTGCGACATCTTTTATTTTTGTCTCTTGAACTGATTTACCCCGCAAAGAAAAAGGAGAGCGAATTCTCACAGTTTTCCAGGCAGTTTTTACAACACCCTGCACCTACACTTTCTCTCCACCTGCTCTCCCGCTCTGTCACATTTTATGGCAGCGATCTTCCTGTCGTCTGTTTGTATTTGTGCCTGATCAGCCTCATTACCTCTCGCTGATGTGTGAGGCTCCTAATGCCTCACAATCACCTGCAAGCAAATCATTTCTTTTCAAAACTGCATGAAGCAAATGTTATTTACTGTCTAAGTCGAAATTTTAGTTTTAAACCACACGCCAGGGACGTGTTAGTGATTTGGTTTTCTATTTTTAGTTATTGTTGAATGAGGTATTGAGATTTTCCATTAATGGAGTTCAGTGTTTTTGTCCTTAGTCTCATCCTCAGCTCTGTTCTTGGTCCGTTTGATAAATGTCTCTCCTTAATCCATTTGATTGTCTTTATTCATCATAGCTCTGTCCAATCCTTGTCCTTTACTGCTGGTCTCTGTTGTTTTTTTAGTCTTCCCGAGTTGCTGAGTAACAGTGGTTATTAGTTCCTCTTATTGGTCTATTGGATTATTGGATTATTCACTTGCACTATGCACTTGTTGCTTAAGTTGATATTATTATGCCCGTATGGTTAGGAACAAGGAACTCAGTTGTAACAACATGTGCTCTACTTTCTTCATTTATCCTCATTATCTTATCTGTTATTGAGTGTTAGGGCAGCAGTCTCCATGACTGCCACCCAAATCACACTGCACCATGCTGTGAGCCCACTGGATATTTTTTACCATTTGATCTAGAAGTGCCATGCTGTCTGGACAGGGTGTCTCTCCACAGTTTGTAAATAGTCAGTATTGGACTGGATCAGTAGAGCTAACTAGGATAAAGATACAATGATGGTAGAAATCTACACATTTGATCTGTTGAGTCATAACCAGCTATAGATTCTTTTAAGGTACTGTATTCGTGTGTTTTATATTATATATGACACGTGGATCAGCCATATATATATTTCATGGATGTTTT
>JAFBJS010014337.1:408366-455765 GCA_016785265.1 Paraplagusia blochii
TCTCCACAATTTGTAAACAGTCAGTATTGGACTGGATCAGTAGAGCTAACTAGGATAAAGATACAATGATGGTAGAAATCTACACATTTGATCTGTTGAGTCATAACCAGCTATAGATTCTTTTTAAGGTACTGTATTCATGTGTTTTATATTATATATGACACATGGATCAGCCATATATATATTTCATGGATGATTTTTGTCCCTTATTTTGGGGTTCCCACAGCCAATCAATGTTTCCCTAACTTCAACTACCTCCATGTCCTCCCTCACTGCATCCATCAATCTCCTCTTTGTCTCCTACCTGGTAGCTCCATCTCTAGGATCATTCTTCTACCAATGTACCCACTGTCCCTCCTCTAATCATGACCAAACCATCTCACTCTGGCTTCTCTGGATTTTTCTCCAAACCTCCCGTCTGTGTTGTCCCTCTAACGATCTCATTCCTGCTCATCCTTGTCAACCCTAAAGAGAATCTCAGTATCTTTAGCTCCTGTAAGCCTTTTCCTTCACCTTAGCTGACTCTCTTCTATCAAATCACTCCTGACTCTTTGTTCCATCCTGCCTGTTCTCTATTCTTCTCCTCTCTTCCACAGTCTCCACCTTCACCATCTCTTTTGAGCATAATATTAATAATATTCGATTTGGCAATTTCACGTAGAAGAGGAAAGACTAAGACCAGTGGATGAAGATCTCAGCAGTTGAAAAACAAAATCCAAGCATTGTTGGGTCACTGTGTTTCCAGCAGGTGGCACATTTACATATGAACTTTAATTAGACTCTGAAACCAACTAATAACACACTGATGCCCCGTGGTCTAATTACTGCCTAAACCCAGTAGGATCGTAACTTAGAGTCTCCTCTTTTAAATGTCCAGACAAGGAGCTGCTTGTTTATCTCCTCCAGTATCAGCTGTTACCTCTGTCTCAGTCCTTGAGGACGGGCAGCTGTGCTCTGCTTCTTTTAGGCTGCTCTGAGTTTTATGACTTTGTTCAGGGCTCCAGACCTGCTGTCTTGGCAGGACATTAGGACATTGTTGACTCTGCACTTCCTCACAGTGAATGAACAGACGGCAGGAAGGATAGTGTGCCCTAAAAATAGTTTCCCATTTTAATAAAATAAACATGGCATACTAACATAAAGACAAAATATATCTACAGTTGTTCGAGGGATAGGAATCAACCAAAGTATGTTGATGTTCCATGCATATAATCATGAATGAAGTTTTTAGATTTAGAAATTAGATTGGTAGAAGGCAATGTTTATTGATGGGCAGCTCGTTAGGTTTTATTCCTGAGGAAGAAATTTTTTCCATCACAGCATTAGACGATAATTTGTTCTCCATTAAAAGTGACCTTTATATTCATAATCGGATGTGTTTATTGTTCCAATAAAAAGGAAAGATTAATTTTGTCACGTCATTCAACTTCATAGCCCAACTATAAAGGCTACTTAATTTCAGATACGTCTGCCTGCACTGAAAGACTGTTCTTTACCCTGTTTGACCAGTTCAAAATATAATTTCAAGTGTACTGCAACATTGACTTGTTCCCTAAATCAGTGGTACCCAACCCCCGGGCCACGGACTGGTACCAGTCCGTGGGTGTATTGGTGCCGGGCCAGAGAAAAATTATGTTTCCTTTTGGTCCCATCTGGCTATTACTTCCACTTGATCCATACCCATATCAACAAAAGAACTGACCAATAGAATGGCTAGGATTCCATCATCAATAATGCAACTATATTTCATTAGGAAATATTTTCATATTCAGAGTCATTGATACAAGATCCTAACTTTTTATACCGGTCTGGTAGCAGATTATTATAGGCTTTGTGCACTTGAGAAATCCTTGTTGTTCCCATGCACAGGTAATTCCGGTAGGAAGATTTTACAGGTAGGACAATATTTCAGAACACCTGAAATTTTATATTATTTAGGGGTATTTATCTGCCACAACTTAATAAGCAGTCCGTAAAAATAGTACGAGGCATTTGAGCGGTCAAAAAGGTTGCAGAACACTGTCCTAAATGACATGAGAATAAAGTGTGGGACGCCACCTGGGGGGGTGAGATGAAAACTGTGATGTCAGTTTGGTGTGCTGTTTATACGATGTTTTTCCAGACAAATAAGACGTGTAACTAAATGTCTCCTCTGTATAATCAGGCATATATTTCAATTAATAACTAATTACAGGGCCTTGTATGAGTGTATAATACACTTTGTGTGTTCTGATATTTTTTGCATGATTTCATATTAAAGGTGTGCAGTTGGGGGTATAGTATGTCAACGTGGGGATATGGGAGGGGACATGGTCAAAAAAAAGTTTGAGAACTTTATTGGTTTATACCAATTCTATTTAGTTAATTTAAGGTGACTCCTACCAAAAACCTGCTGCAAAAACAACTATGGTCAATTCCTAGTTTTTTTAATGGCTTCAAAATCAAGAATTTGGCCCAAGCTTCCATCATCATTGTAATCAAAGAATGCAGCCAATTTCTGCTGGCGTTTCTCCCAGGGTCGGCATGGTAACAGCAAGGCTGATATCTCGGAAACACACTACGAAGTCTATACTGGTCCAATTGTTCTGCTGTCAGCGCTCAGTTTGGACCTGGAAACATTTCTGTTTAAAATAAACAGGTTTACACTTTTAATTCTTTACTCCTGGCACAAACTAAATGCCACGTGAGTGTGTTTTCTTTTATGAGGAACTTAATTTCCATACTGTGTTTGTCTTCAAGGAGTGGCTGGACCTGCGATGCAGAGGAGTTCGCAACGCAAACGCCTACATCCTGGTGTATGACATCTGCTGCGTGGAGAGTTTCGAATACGTCAAGATGATCAGGCAGCAGATTGTCGAAAACAGGTACAGTCAAATAAACGTCCCCGCTCGTTTTTATGTCACCAACGTCTCACCTCCTGCAGACAGCGTGTTATTTTTCTGCTCTGCCACAAAGCTGTATAATTACAGGTCTTTGACAGCGATAGTCAGTGTGTCGTGGTAATTTTTAATTCAGCACATACTCCCCCCTGTTCCCACAGTGTTTAAAGAGACATCCCTATTCTTGAATAGTTGCACAGGAGGCTCCACAGACATCTTTATTTTTAATATATATATATATATTTTGGGAATCTATTAATAAAAGGAAAAAAAGGAGGCAGAAAAACTAGAGGATTGAGAGCACAAGTAGAACTTTTGGCTGATCCTCTGCATACCAGGTGAACAAAGACCAACCATCATGAATCACCTATAATTTTTACTGTCCTCTCTGCTGCATTTCCATATTTAATGGATACTTTCCTTGTCCCTTGTCTCTTCTGCTGTTTTGTTGTCCCCTACGTTCCGGCCCACTAGTACGCAGCCATTTTCTGGTGCTCAAAACGTGTTGCCACGAATGTTTATGGGCCGTGTCAGAAAACATTATCACCGGCCGCTGTAAGACAAAGGAAAAAGATGATTACATACCGCTCCGTCTTGCCAGGAGGCAGAAATTGTAATCAGAGCGCTGAGGTTCTGAGGTCAGACTAAAAGAGAAGAGGAAATAAGTGATAAACTGGAAACATGAATAATGGAAGCGCCAGCTGACTGCAGTTTAAATGTCATCCATAAAAAAAATCCATCTCCGCTTTAAAAAGAGGAATGTTCTCCTGATTACACTGTGACTTTCAATTCAACGGTTCAATGAAATCTGGGACTAAGTAGGCCAGGTAGGGAATTTTGGTTTATTGTCCATGAACCAAGACTATGGCTGTGTATATGGGGAGCATGAGATAAGATAAGATAAGAAATCCTTTATTTGTCCCACAGTGGGGAAATTGCATTAAAGTGAGGAGCGCCCCTTCTGGTAGTAGGGTATGAATGCAGAGCAGGCGCTCTCTTTACCACCATGCATCGTAATGTACACCCACCATATTTTGCAGTTGAGGTTACAGATAGTGAGTAATCACAAAATTAAAGTCTCCAAAACAGTTTTCCATTCATCTTCATCCTCAGATCTGCCCACGGGGCAGCAGTCTCCACGACTGCCACCCAAATCACCCTGCACGATACCAGTCTTTTATGTACCTTCCTGCATCTCAGCCAGATGAGTCGTCCTCCGCCGGAAGGCTAATCTGTCTTTCATTGATCACACCGTTTGTTTTTTTTTTTTTTTGCTGATGAGTCTAGCACATAATTGCCTGTAGGGGGTAGAGGATGAGTGATTTATTACAGACACAGTCCAATATGAACAGAAATCAGAGGGAAACACATCTTTCAACATTCATTTGAAATGACGGCTGATTGCACACTTGTTTGTCAATTTTAAAATCCTATTTCCTACTCAATCCCACGATCAACAGGAGACAGAAGGGCAACACAGGAAGACAGCCTCACACTTCTGTTCTATTTAAATGCACACAGACGTGAAGTGTTTTGCCGGAGGATGCTTTTCCATTTGTTAACTGAGCATTTGCTAATCCGCTGACTCCTTTCCTTTCACAGAGCACAAACTGTTTTCCCTGCTTCACAGTTGCCACAGGGTTAAAGAATTCTGCTGAACACCTCTCTGTCTTTTCATATCTTTCTCCGTTCTGCTGTGTGTGTCCCTCCAACACTCCCTTTATTAGAAGAGGAAGCATAAAACTGTTAAGGCAGCGTTTTACCATTTATTCATCGACTGATGCTGAGCTCAGCACGTGCGCCGACACCATGTGATTATACAGATCACTGCTCCCTTCACTGCTGGTGTGGTTATGCACCAGAGACCTGGATTGCACTCGTCTCAGCAAAGTTTTCTGAGAAAAATGATGAATAATGAAGGTCAACGACACATTTATTGACATGTTTTCTTTTTTTTAAATCATCACAAACTGATGGGAACTTGGTTTAAATCATTTACACAATTATCCTCACTGTCCTCTACGCAGCGGTTCAGCAGTCAGTCATCCTCTGATTTGTAGTCAAGTTATTTCATTTTTTTTACTGCTGGCGGAGCATTAAAGCAGAAACATATTTTTGATTTAATAAGATCAGAAAGTATTAAAAAAACAAATGAAAGGACTGCAGATGAAAACATCTCTAACGTGGCAGCCCGGTAGTGTCAGCCATGTATTTAATGGCGCCTCCTGTGGCAGTCTGTGTCAATTGACTCAATTATTATTAGGTTGATTACTGTTATTGTTATTAGTAGTAGTGTTATTCTGGTGATTATTGTTGTTATTAGCATTTAGCGGCTTAATAGTTTACTAATTAGCATGACTGCCTCAGAAGCAAAGAGTCTGTCGTTTGACTCCCAGAGGAACCACATACTGTTTGTTATAATCTGCTAAATCACTATATCCATTAAACGTGACAGAAAAAATACTTCCAACTTCTGTCTTTGTTGATGTCAAAAGTCTCATTTTAAAATACCTAATATCTTCCAGTGTAAATACTAGTACTTAATGACATCCTGCCATACTGTAGGTTGATGTTTTCCAACAAAACAGTCAGAGTAAATCTAAATATAGCCTGCCGTTTACTAATTTATGCCAAGCTCAAGCCTGCTTCATATTTAGACTCTTTGCTGTGCTGTAAAGCAACTGCAGCAGAGTGTGGTGGGAGGCCCCTGGAGCCAGGGAGCTCTAATCCTCTAGTCCACCCCCACATAACTCAGAAGGAAAACCTGCACACAGGCATATCTTCATACTCACCCAGCCAACTGCAGTGACACACACCGACGTGATTACTGGGCCTTCCAAATATAATCTTTTTCTCAATTATTTTTTTTTACCTGTCACATGTACCTGCAGGGAAGGCAGCAGCAGCGAGGTGCCAATCCTGGTGGTGGGCAACAAGAGAGACCTGCAGAGGCAGCGCTTCATGCCCCGCAGAGCGGTTTCTGTGCTGGTGAAGAAGACGTGGAAATGTGGCTACGTGGAGTGCTCTGCCAAATTTAACTGGCACGTGGTCCTGCTCTTCAAAGAGCTGCTCGGCATTGCCGTGGCACGAGGCATGCGCCAGAACCACACCTCCATCAGACTACAGGGGGCGCTACAGAGAAATCGCTGCACCATCATGTGACACTCCAGAGCCCCCTCCGCCCGTCTCCCCCTCAGGAGTGAAGCTGGAGTGGAAAAAAAAAAGAACTTTTATCTAAATGGCTGGAAAAATACCCTGTGGCCTCCTGCTTTACTGAGCTGATTTTTCATAATGAGGTTTATTATCTCGCGCTGTAAAAACACAGTCAAATTTTACTCATGGTCATCCAAACACTTCCTGCACATTTTTGCCAAATGTGTACATGAAAGAGAAGCAGAATGAGAGGAAGTGGGAGCAAAACAACAGGATTAACACACACTGAGATTTTTTTTTTCCCCCCATTGTCTGAGCAGTCTGGCTCTAACAGGCTGCGCTTCCCTGAATTCCACAGCAGCAGGTTGTATTAAAAATGATTGTAGCCTGGCCTAAACAAAGCTGTGTTCATGAAACTCATCGTGAAGTGGAAGCAATATTAATGCGTCTTCCATTAACCCTGTTGTATCCAACATATTTGGAAAAAATTGAGGGCAGAGGTCTTTACGTATTAATATATATATATATAATTTCCCTCCAGGATATTTTGTTCACTTCCTAAAAAATGCAATAACAACATAAAATGTGAAATTTATTAATACATTTAAATCCTATCAGGGATAAAACAGAAAAAAGTGATGAACTTTAGTTTATGGCTGAGAGAGCCATAGTCTAAACGGGATGCTATAAAATATATATTTCTTACTGATTTTCCTGCAGAAAAAAAATCGATAAGGTTTTACGGCGAAAGAGAGGGGAAGGTAGATCAATTTCATATCATACCTCCACATTAAAGACACCTGAAGAGTCCACTAAAGAGGCTATCGATGCAATCTTGAGGCATTGCCCAATCTTTTCAGCTTCATTGTTCCTTTCTCACGATTCTATTCACTTAAGTTCAACGGAGGTCTCACTTCATAACAACTCTGTTAAAGAAAATTGCATTTGTTTGTTAAAATTCAGATAAATAATGTAAAAAATATGTATATGTTCTTTTACAAATATTTTTTTATTTGGGGAATATGTCAGACTAAAAATGTTCTTTTACTAACACTTTTGGGAAGTGCAACATATCTTATCTGGAAAGTGACTTTGTATAAGGAGCTTTAAAAGATTCCTTAGTCCTGTGAGTCAGCCAGCTCAAGATGTTCTCTTTTATTTTTCAAACTTAGCTGAAGGAGAAAAAACTTTTTATGGTGAAATCTGGACATGACATATATTATAGGACTTTAATCTGCTCCCCCTCCTCTCACTCCGTGTCATATTCGAGTTAATAAATATAAAATTTAAGTAAAACGGGGATGTGCTGCAGGCTTGGTGTGTGTGTACACTCCTCTTTGATGCTTGTTTTACATTTTTCTTGTATAAGCACTGACCTTGTTGTGGTCTCACCGCTCTGGCCTGGGCCACTGGTTGCTTCGAGGACGTCTGTGTGAATCGTTCGTGATAAAAATGAGTTTATCGATGGTACAGTCAAGGATAGGAATGAATCTTGTGTTACTCTGTCATGGAAAATGGAAGTCAGCATCGGGCCCTAAAATAAATAGCTGCGCAGAGTGTGTGCGGAAGAGAAATTAGGTTAATTTCTTTCAGACAGGCAAATGAAAAGACAGCGAGATATGAGATAGGTGCTGAGGATAATGAGGCGAGCAATAAAAATCCTACAGAGATGACCTGAATATATATATATATATCTATAGGCACCACTATTTGATAACACACAGGCTGATCCGGCTCGCACATGCAAGATATCCTGCAGGAAGAATAAAGCAATTAGAACTCAGCAGTTCCACAACACAGCATGGGTGCATCACAGAAACACAAGGAACCTTACAAGAGCTTTCATCAAACTGGTAATGTGAGCTCAACAGTTTCTGTTTCATTTGATTAGGTAATTTGTGCGTAAAGGCTTATTGTACATAATGGTGATTAATAGAGTAAGTGGACTGCATGCTTTTGTTGATAGAGACAAGGGTTTAGGGTTTAATTGCACTGATGTGAAAATGTGTTATTGTGAGGTTGTTTTTTTTTTGGTAGAACATTGTTTTCCAAAAAAAGAATGAATGTGTTTCTTTGCCACTGGCATGTGAGAGCACAAGCTCATGATTCTCCCTCCAAGATGTAACATTGAACCCTCCAGTCAGGACAGATGGGTTTGTTTGTTTTTTGGGTGTTTTTTTTTTTTGGGAGGGTGGTCAAATGTAGCAGAGATACAGTAGGAAACAACTGTGTGTAGCATGACTTCTCATTGGTTTGTTTGTTTGTTTGTTGCGCATTTCCTAATAAAAGGGCTATTTTTTTCCTTTTTTTTTAAACACAGGACTCACTTGTTTTTTTTCCCTCCCCGTCTAATTACTGTGATAAATTTTAAAACATGATGTATTATTTATACATTTGAGAACAACAACTTCTCTGGTTACTGGTTCAAGCCTGCTCGAGCAACACGAGAACTTTTGACACAACATTGCCACCTTGTGGTGGCAACATAAGGTGGTCGGTGGAGCTAAAAACAAACTGTGGGAACAAACAAAAACGAACTGTTGGTTCAGAGTGGTGCAATGATTAACTAATGGTCAATCATACATTTATGGTGCCATTGAGGCGACAGTGGACTAAGCATGGGGTAATCGGCAGTGATGAATCATAGGGTGGTCACACTGGTCAACTTATGGTCATTTTAATGCCACAGTTCGACCAACAAAACCTTCATGTCTTCCTGTTAGTCAGACGCTTAGGGACGTTGCGATAACAACGTCACATGCTGAGGACAAATTTCCTACAGTTGAAATCGAGGGACACACCCACTTACACACGTTTCAGTACTAATAACCATAGTAAAGTGGAAGCCGTAAAGTGTTCGCGTCTGTCGTCGTTGTCCTGTCTGGCCCATGTGAGGGGCGTTCTCTCTATCCGATGTAGCTCTACTCTTCTCTGCGGCTGTAACAGCGCAGTCAAGGCATCACTTCTCCGTCCTCCATCCCGGTGTCATCTGAACGGGGACCACCGTGCTTTCTCTCCCCTTAGCCTCAACACTACCTCCCCCTCCTCCTTGTCCTCCTCCTCCTCCTCTTCACTTTACCTCCCCCCTCTGTTTCAAGCTCCTTCGTCAGAGCTGACGTCCTCTCCCCCCCCGGTTCTGCCCCGGTGGTGGGGTCGTGTCTGTGAACCCACTGTCTCTCCGCGGTTCCTCCAGACCCGGCGGAGGATGAGTGAGCAAAGCAAGGGCTCGTCATCCGCCTCTGCCGCGGCCCCGGCACCGGGCTCGGACACCTACAAGGGCTGGCTTTTTAAATGGACCAACTACCTGAAGGGCTACCAGCGGCGGTGGTTTGTCCTCAGCAATGGACTGCTGTCCTATTACAGGTACATTTCCTCAGACTTGAGAGCGGAACCAAGTGGGTCGTGTTGAGTGCGTGTGTCAGAGCATCGTTTGTTCCACAGCTGCTCAGCTAATGTTTCCTGACTGTCTGTCCGCTCCTCGACTCCAACTCCACTCCCCTCGCCATGACAGGACACGTCGCACTGACTCTGTCTCATTGTGGGTCATAGGAAAGGGGACATAGGTGGAGGGGGCACAGACAGTATGGAGGGTTATGACGTGACCACACGGTCAGTTAGAGCAGACGTTAGCGGTAGCAGAGTGGGCTAACAGGCTAGGAGCTGACAGTTGGGCATCCACTGCTGCTGCTCAGTGATGACCACGAACAGCAACAGGACACATGGGCTTTTCTATGTAAATGATATTGTTTTTAAGTCATTGTGTTTCCTCTGTGTGGAACTACACTGCTGCTGCTGCTGCCCGTGTGTAAATATCATTTTACTTCGCTCAGTGTATGTGTTAACTCTGCATGGACAGTTTGTTCTGAGAGAATTGGCTTCAAGAGACATAAAAACCCCATGGTGTTCTCCAGGGTGGTGGAGAACTAGGTTCTGGGTGGATCAGTCTGGGTGGTGTTTTATGACACTTGACATCCGTGTTGCTGCACTCCACCCACCTTTCCTTTGCTATCTTTTCCTTTCCTACCCTATTATTTCATGTCCTTTACTTTCCTTCACTTAGTTTCTCACCTTTCTCCTTTTCTTTCATTTTCTTCCCTTCCCTTTTCCTATTTTCTTCCCTTTCCCTTATTTTCCCTTCCCCTGTTTTCTTTTCCCGTCCCGTTCTTTCCTTCTCATTTATCTACCCACCTTTTCTTTACTCACCTTACCTTTCCTAAACTCACCTCTTCTTTTGTCATTTTCTTCTTCTTTTCCTTTTCTTTTCCTTGTTGTGTTTTAACAAAACCTGAATAAACCAAACCACTGTGAACTTCCCTGCTCCTTGTGAACACAGACCTTTGACACATTCCACCACTAGTTTTGCATTTTTCTGACATAATATTAATTGATATTTTCATATTTGCAAATACCCTCTTATACATTACTAATCAGCTGTATATATCAATGTCTTATTAACTTGGGCACCTGTTTTTTTAACATGTTTAGAGAACAAAACTAATAACAAAATGCAAACAGTGGAATCAGTAAGAAAGGGACCTTCACTTCCATCCGTTACAGGGTTGTGCAGGTGGTGTCGCAAAATGACATTAGAGTTTTATTGACAGTATTATATAAAGTAGTGCAGGTGGTTGCAGTGGTGACCTAGAGGCTAAGGAAGCCATAAGGGTTAGGGTTCTAATCCACCAGCTGCCAGGTTGCCACTGAGATGCTCTGATCATAGCACCATCCAGACCCTAATAACTTCCAGTGGGCTCACCACCCACAGAAAGGCTGACAGTATGGAGCAGTTAATGAACCCTTATGGGTAATAAAATAACATATTTCTGGTAGAGGTTTACTTATTTATTTATTTCTATTTTTTTTTCTAGGAACCTTTTATCATATAGTAATAAATATGAAATATTTCCTCATCATTTTTCTTCTGCAATACTGCCTCTTTCTGTATACTATTGTATCACAAGCAATGCATGGCTTATTTTCAAAGTCTTGCTCTCATACATTCAGTTATACATACAGTACTGAGTATTTCTTGTTTCATCATTACTTAGCACAGTTGTTCTCACGTCTAGAGTCAGAAAGTTTACTGAGAAATATATCATAAACATAAACAAATCAGAAACCTTTAAATACAATAGTGACAAAATCATGGCATATAATAGTGGACCATACGAAGTTATAATAAAGTTATTATTATTTTTGTCTTGCCAAAAGATTTAAACTTATAAAATACTGTATATAAAAAGATTTATACTTTTCTGAACACACAGTTTAAATATATATGTATATATATATATATAGTATGTATGTTTATATGTATGTATATATATATATATATATTTAAACTGTGTGTTCAGAAAAGTATCAAACACAGTGTGCCATTTAAAGAAACATAATGGCTTTGTGCTGTGGCTCAATAACTAGGCCATTTCTTCAGGGTATTTTTTGACCTGAGTTATTTAGGTTTTGTGCTTTTCCTAAATAAGTCAGCGTGTTTAAACATCTTCCATGGCTCCCTACAAAGACATTCAAATAATTCAAATATGGCTTTCAGGAGCATTTTTATATGATACTTCTGTACTGTTTCAGATCATTTTTGTGATATATGATTTATTACTTTGCAAAAAAAACCAAAGTGTGTTAACAACAAAATGTTCTTTAATAAAAGCCCTCCAATATTTGCACCTGGTGATCAAAGATCCACTAACGAATAGACTTTATAACTAGGGCGTGCAGAATGGTAGAGCTTAAACAAATAATGAACCACCTGTATGTTTGTCTGTAGCACAGTAAATACTTGTTCAGCCAGACTCTGGTTTTAAAGCAGTTGTGTTAAGAAATGCTTGTTCAGTTTAAATTATACCCTGTTTAATTTATTATTTCACAACCTTAAAAAAAACGCTTTCAGATTTGCTAGTAATTATTATCACAAGGTAACACTAGTTTCATCTTTTCTGAGATACCATCATCTAGGCAGGTTGACATGCCAAATGGCTGTTACTACAAAACAGGAATGTGGTCCTTGTTAAAGACCTTTCCTCATGGATAATTTACCAATGGCAAGATAGATAGATAGATAGGTAAGTAGATAGATAGATAGACGGACGGACAGACGGATAGATGGATAGATGGACAGATGGACAGATGGACAGATGGACAGATGGACAGACGGACAGATGGATAGATGATAGATGGACGGACGGATGGATAGATGGTTAGATAAATAGATAGATAGATAGATAGCATTGATTGAAAGGATTGGCTTCACTAAATACTTGGAATTTTTCTATGGTAAAGTAAGGAATTAGTATATAATATTCAAATACAGCTATAAATGCTTTCACTACTTTATTATAAGTACGATATATTTTAACTGCTTAAGAAGGTTGTCATGGAGTTGCACCATTTTCATGTAAGAACTTTAACACAGTCCAACACAATATAGTTCAAACAAATGTAACAAGATACCCTAAAAGGTTGGAAGAACTTGGAGAAAGGTGTCAGGAGTGATCTTTAATAGAAGAGAGTCAACTAAGGTGAAGGGACAGTTCACAGGACAGTTGTGAGACCAGCCATGATGGATAGGTTAGAGACACTAGGAATAGACAGAAGACAAGAGGCAGAGCTGTGGAGTTATAGATGCTGAGATTCTCCTCAGGAGAGACAAGGATGGACAGGATCAGGAATGAGGTGATTAGAGGGACAACACAGACAGGAAGGTTTGGAGAAAAAAGGAAAAAGAAGTCAGAGTGATATGGTTTGGACATGTTCACAGGTGGGGACAGTGGTTTCATTGGTAGAAGAATGATCCTAGAGCTGGAGCTACCAGGTAGGAGATGAAGTGGAAGGCCAAAGAGGAGATCTATGAATGCAATGAGAGAGGACATGGAGGTAGTTGGAGTTAAGGATACAGAGGACAGGGTGAAATGGAAATTGTCAACTCGCTGTAGCAACCTCTGGAAAAAAAAAATGTCAAGATAAGGCAAAAAATACGTAATATTTTATTGGTTTTAATGGACAAGATATAGATAGAAAGAAATTGTGTTTGAGTAAATAGCATTTGAAAATTAGATATCAAAGGCTTTACCTGAAAAAGGTCATCCCTCATTCTTAGACCTCAATGACCAGTGCTGTGAAGTCCTGGCCTCACCTCTCTGCTGCACTTTCTCAAGCAGCTTGAGTGTCTTTTGTTGTCAGCAAAGTGATATTTGACACAGAGGTTATAGTAACCAAGGCTCTATGTACTCCTGCCCACATATGTGGTGAAAGGAAAGAAGCCTGTTGCGTTGACCGTCTGGTCCATTAGGTTGTAGTGACTGATGTCCCGGAGGTGAAGGCCGTCCAATGACATTCAAGCACATCCGTATTGTACTTGGCTTCAATTGATGCCTTTGTGTTGGGCTATGTTGTTAAATTGATTTTTTAAAAATGTTGTTTTTGCCTCTTTACCAGGTCAAAATGTGATTTTTGGTTTACTGAACTGTACAACACGTTATACAATACGCTCCATGTCTGGGTTTTTCTTTATGCAGCAATACAGTTAACATTATCCTGTAGGGGTGTGATGATTCACTCACATAAAGATCTGATTCGTATCTCAATTCACAGACTATGATCCGATTCAGTAACGATTCATAAAAAATATTTAACGATCGATCCAGTTCGATCCGATTGCTTCACTTAGATCCAAACCAATCCAAAACGATTAATTTGCACACCCCTAATATATATATAGTGTATATTAGGGGTGTGGTGATTCACTCACATAACGCTCCGATTTATATCTCGATTCACAGGTTACGATCCGATTCAGGAACGATCCATAAAAAATACTAAACGATCGATCCAGTTTGATCCGATTCGGTTCAGTTCGATCCAAACCGATCCAAAACGATTAATTTGCACACCCCTACTATCCTGGTAAACCAGTTACGCTGGGTGTTAATCTGATGTGAATTTAATTGACCTCATCGTTTACTTTTATTCCACTAGTCAAATAAGGCATTTACCAGTGAAGCTGTTATTTTCTAAGTTGTAGCTGAAGCCAAAGGGGCAGTAAAGGACTTTAATCAATGCTCTCAGTCTGTAGCCAAACTAACAAACTCAGCACTGGAGTCTGTTAAATTGTAATGAGTTTTATTGAGGTTCAACTTTGCATTTGTTATCAATTGGAGGCACTGACACTGCAGGTCTGACTGTCTTAGTTGTTGAGCTTTCATTTTGCTGAAGTCATTCAAAGTAGCTTTATTGAGTCTGAATTACATGAGACATTTCCTCCATCTGTCCCTAAAATTTCTCCGTTTAATTTGGCATTTGAAATTTCCTTCCAGTTTTAAGACTGGCTGACTCACTCCCCTCTCAGACTAAATGAGCCATGTTGCCATGAGAGATTACAGGGAATTAAATCTTTGAGTGCAATTGGAGCTTATATGTCGGTGGCCCTGTCTTCTAGAGTGGAGTAGATCTGTTGAGGTTTCCTCCAAGCTGCAGGGGAGCAACCAGATAGGATCAGTTTTAAGCGCTCTGTTGGGGTTTGACACTGTTGGTGTCCCTCATGGAGTCCAGGTGTCGTGTTATTGCTGGCAGTCTTATCTTGTGGGTAAGGGAAGAAGGTGCTGCACAAGATGGTCAATCATCTGCACAGTCAATTAGCCAGTTGACTTTGAGCCAAAGCTGCAGAGTCTAAGGCCTTCTTACTGTCATGGTGTAACAGCAATTTGACAGGACAGCAGAGGTGGGATGTAGTCATGTATGTTTTTGCTGCCTGAACAGTAATGGACAGATGAAAAAAAAGTAATCAAAATAGTGGACACGGGACATGTTTTTTCCAGGTATTGAGACATCTGTTATTGAGAGTTTAGAAACCACCAGGCACACAAACTTTTCTGTATCGCGCACCGGTTTAATGTCTGACAATATTTTCATGGCCCGGTGTAGCAGATAAAACCAAAATAAAATGATAAGATCGGCATTAAAAACGGTTGTATTTTCTCTATAATAATAAAAATGACCGTAAATCCACTGTGTAATCATGTGAAACTTTATAAGCGACGTCCCTGTGACGTCGCACCAACAACAGAACTTGACATGAGCAACATACTTTCTGCCCTAATGAAACACACTCTGGTCGCTGCGGTAATGTATAAACGTACCTTCAAAATAAGACACAACACAAAAACAAAGTGTATGAAAATACTCGCGACTCACATTAGGACTGAATCAATGGGAGACCTGAGCTTGTTTTGCTGTAACGAGACGGTCTTAACTTGGGGTTATGGGAGACAATGAAACCCGAAGTGTGCTACTTAGGTCCAGTTTGTTCCGTAATTTTGTTTTGGTTGTCGTCACTGCAGAAAACCCTGCTTCACAGAGTTACGATGTCGGAAATGGCAACAGGGTTTTCAGTGCTGTTGTGGTGATCACAGGGTACTCTGCTGTTTTTCTGGATTTCTGGATATGTCAGGGCAGAGTTGATGTCTCAAACAGACGTTTAAGGCCGCTGTCATTTGCGATCTCCAGCAGTTGATCTTTCTTTAATGTAGCAGGATGTATCACTTGACTTACGGTGTCGAGGACTTGACATGGGTCAAGTGAGATTGATGTAACAGAGAGAATCCGACCATAAAACATCATTATGACTCGGATAATAAATCAAACAAATTATGTGTATTAATTTTTCTTTCTGTGCCCAGTACCAAATGACCCACTGGCCCGGGAGTTTGGGGATCACTGCTCTAAAGAACCAGAAGTGTTCGGATTACTTCAGGAATGAGTCACAAAAGATCTTCTCATTTATCTATGAAAATTCTCAGTCATCCAGCCATGATCAGGGTTGAAAAGTTCAGACATCATGGATATGAATTTTCTCCAGAAAAAATTTCACCTCTCATCTAAGAAGCTTCTTTATTTATAACTCACAGGTGTCAAACTCAGGCCCTGGGGCCAAATCTGGCCCACAGTGTAATTATATTTGGCCTGCCAGATCATATCAAATATGTACTAGAGTGGACCCACCAGTATAAAGCCTTTATATAATGGCAGGATTTGTAGTTTTAGTGCAGAGTCTTTGTTATAGCACAGACATTTTTTGTAGGTCTGTATTAAACATTAAAACATTGAAATGATCTGGAAAGGCTACAGATAAAGGCAAATACCACTGATGTGTGTTTTATTTTAGATTTTTCTGTTGATAATATTAAGCGTCTGTTCCAGATTCAATGTTCCCAAAAATCGACATTGAATCAGGAGCGGCAATTGGATACGAGCAAGCCAGGTAGTTCCTTGGGGCTCCGACCACTAGGGGGCCCGGTTGAAACATTTTTTTTGCTTCAGGCACTGATGGTGGGTGGGAGCCCCAGTGATATCTTACTAGGAGTTCCAAGAGACCCTGGCACCATCCCTGCATTTAATATCTGTAGAAGGAAAAATATTTACAGTCTATTTTTCAAAAATATGTTTTGTCTGGCCCGTGACCTCATGCCAGTTTTTAATTGCAGCCCAGTGTGAAATTGATTTCAACACCTCTGATATAACTGCTAGCTGCTGACATAAGATCTATTCCCAGCTAGCAGTTAGGACTGAAGAATCCTCTTGGATGAGACGTGAAACATTTTCTAGAGAGAGTTCATGTCCAGTTGTCTAGCTAAACTTTTTTAACTTTTATTTATTCTCTAATAAGTTTTCTTCTTTGCATTTGACTATTTCCAAACTGAGTACTTGCTCAGGTCAACCCGTCCACTGCTAATACTATCCAGTGTGCAATGCTGTGCCTTCTACTGTCTGCTCTTTGCCAGTGTGAGTGTGTGTGTCTGTGTTATTTACTTGTCTATTGTTCTGTCATTACACGCTCCAGATCGGTGGATTTATGTTTTTTCAGGATGTGTGCACAGGGGACTGACAGGTAAAACACTGCAACTCTCTCTGCCTCAGTGCAACATACAGGATCCTCTCCCATTCCCTCCACTGTTCCCTTTCTCTATTCTCTTTTTGGCCTCATCTCCCCACAAGACTGAACTGTGTTCCTTTTAGTGTAGTCTTCAGAATATTCAGTTTTGTTGACCTACTTCTTACCCGGTTGTGCTGCTGTGCTGTGCTCGGTGATTAGAAACCATGCCGTTCTGGATCTGACCGCCTGCTTGAATTCTTTGCATGTTCCTAGTGCAGCCTCATCTGCACAACTGATGTGAACCGAGCAGCAGCAGCAGCAGCAGCAGCAGGAAGTACACTGAAGTGTTGTTCTGGATTGGCATCATAACAGTACTTGGCTTCAGCTGGTAGAACCAGGGTGAGGCATGTCACTGTGGGGCTAAACACTTCAGGGACTGAATGAAAAGGGTGTCGACCACCTTGTCAGTGTCAAATGAGTCTGGAGCTGTTGAAGTGCTTACTGCTGCTGAGGGACAGCTGCATGTGGCAGTGAGGGGTCTGAGGATGGATGAGTTGACTGGATGTTAGAACCCACCTACGGCACATGCACATCCACATGATTGCATGGCTGCATGTTTGAAAGCGTTTGATTTCATTGGTATGGAAATCAAGGACTGGTGATGGTTGTTCTGACTGAAGCAACCACCAAACAAGAGCAGGTGTTTTTGCTGATTAGACGCTGCCGTGTGGTTTGAAAGTGTTAATCAGCAAAATCCTCCTGGCTGTAGCTGGACTGAAAACGTGTCGACATTCAGCTCTAGGAGAGACACAAGAGAACATCCTTACCCCGCAGCTCGGCTTTTGTAACTGGCAGAAACGTCTCACGACAGGCTTTTTACCATTAACTGTGAATTGTTACTCTGACGATAAATCTGGCAATGTTAAATAAGTAGCAGTTCATAACAACAGATTATTCTCATTAAAGAAAAAATTTACTGGGGTCAAACCAAGGCCCAGTTGTTCTATATTTTCCGACACGACTCCTTATTTCTGAGTAAACTATTTACCTGTGGAACAAGGATCAGTCCCTCAAACACACATTGAGTTTATTAATTTAGTTCAATAGGGATGGGGGGTTGTTTTGGTTGCAAAGTAACACACCTCTGTTTTTTTATTTATAGTGTTTAAAAGGTCCATCCTTAACAAGTGTATACAAATTGTGCCTTTTGATAGGCAAACATTTACAAGGTGCACAGGAGGCAGTAGAGAGCACTGTTTCATGTCAAAACTATGTGAAGCCTTTCCAACTGTTCGGTGAGTTATAGTTTAGGCTGAACTTTTCAGGCACATTCAGATGTCATCGAAGTGGAAGCAGAGCTCATATACAGTATATTTAATATGAACAGAGCTATCTTTGTGTGGCAGGAAGCAGTACTGCATGTGGTTGACCGTCTCTGACAATCTGCCTGTTGTTGAGATATGTTTTTGTATGTTTAACATGTGAAAATAATTTGCAAAACTGCCTAATGTTTACGTGATACTGTGTAAATCTAGTACGTCTGTGCTCATATGCAGATGTACTAGAGCTGCGAATGGCCTTGTGATATTATTACCAATATATACAGTCATCGATCTTCTTTTACCAAATTAAAGGGCTAGAATGGTTATAATAATTGAAAGTAACTAAGGTCAAACTAAGATATTGTTGTGTATGTACAAGTTAATATCATTAGTGCATAGTAAGTTAAACACACATTTACTGTTGCATTTTATTTGTAATAATATTTTGAGATATACAAGGCTTTGTCCCAGCATAGGTCTGATTTACCTATAATCAATAAATTGAATTCAATTGTTGTTGGAAAAACACCTATGCTATGCTATGCTTTAATTTCATGTGCAGTATTTGTATATATTTATTTTAGGAGAAGTGTTGAAGCTCTTTTTAATCTATAGGACGTAATAGCGTTACAGTAATTGGTTTGCTACATTTCTCTGGGAGTTCTATGTAAGGTGCAGCACTGTGGGTTTCTCTTCTTTGTTTCTATCTGCCGTCTCTCACACTCTGTCCTCTCTTTGTCCAGGCCGTTATCCATTGTTTGGTTCTGTTCCACTATGAGACGCTGGGATCAGACAATGGCCTAGTTATCTGAACTTCTGTGGCCCACAGAAATTGCAACAGTTGGTCTTAGTAGAATGAATACAGAATACCCACAGTTCTTTGCACCCACAGCAGGGCAGACAGGTCCAACCGAGTGAATTACCAGTATAATCCACCCTGTTTGCTTGCACTGAATGGGTTTTATGAATGAGACCGAGAAGGTGTTTTACACAACTGTAACTTGTCAGACACCCTGACCACAAATGTCCAGTACAATGTACAGTTTTCTTTTTGCTTTCGTTTATTTGTTGATGGAATGCACTGTATGTTGCATTGCTGTGCACATTTTTCCAATTGTACAGCGTGCATTCTTACAAACCAAATTTTCAGAAAAGTTAAGTTATACTTATGCATAAAATGGTTAGGTAACACTTTTATTTGCTTATTAAAACTAATTTTCCTGGAATTGTACAACCTTCCTCCAGGATGTGAACAGATCTTTCCAACCCAAGGAAGGGTTCAAAAGATTACTTGAAGGACAAAATTGATTTTCTGAATAAACAGGGACTGGGGGACAGGTCAGGAGCAGATGTACTGGACACTTGCCTTCCAACCAGAGGAGAGAGTCTTGTGTTCGATTCCTGGAGCCACAACATTGGCGCTTGTCAGGGGAAGTCGGTTAACAGCAGTTAAAGCAACTGCTGCTGTTAACACAATAATTTCCCAAAAATTGCAATGAAATAAGTTTAACTTTCTTTCTTAATCTAATAATTTCTTTCTATTAATATTAGAAAATAACATTAATTGGACACATTTGACAGACTAGATTAGATAGCCAAACGGGCCACGGGTCCTGAGTTTTCCCCTTGCCTGTTCTACCCTGTACCAAATTTGCTTCAGAAGATTTATATTTAGCACCCTATCACAGTGAAGTTAACTTCTATAATACATCTTAATAATTTAGTAACCCTGTCATTCTGTGTAAAAAGCTTTAGACATTCTGTTTGCCTTTGGCTGATTCCCCTCCCAATGATGTGCCAGATTTATTATAGTCAGAGATCTGAAGATAGGTCAGCTACAAACATCAGTTTTCATTTGGTTGCATTTTAAGACAACAAACTCTCTGGAAATTTGGTTTGTATACTCTGGAATACTATAATAGTCTTGGGTTAATACAAAAATCGTCAACTGCTTTTAATGTCTCAAGTTTCCATACATTAATGAATCTGCCTTTTTCTCTCTCTTTTTTGTCTTGTCTGTTTTTCCTCCACGTTTGGGTGTAGGACTCAGGCAGAGATGGCTCACACGTGTCGCGGAACCATAAATTTGGCAACAGCCCACATCGACACAGAGGATGCATGCAACATTGTCCTGAGCAGCGGGGGGCGCACCTACCATCTGAAGGCGAGCACCGAAGTGGAGCGGCAGAGATGGGTCACTGCGCTGGAGTTGGCCAAAGCTAAAGCCATTCGAATGATGAACGATCAGTCAGGTAGGAACCAGAAGAGTCAAATATCTGCTCCATTTGACCTTCCTCCATCCTGTGGTTCTGTCATGTCTGTGTAAGCCAGGAGAGGGCAGCACTGCCCGATCCCTATGGAGTATGCTAATAGTGTCGTGAGAACTTCATCCTCCTCCTGACGGCAGAATGCTCCTCCTTGTCAAGAGAGAATGTATTCTCGTGTTGGTTAAACAAGGTGTTGCTGGTCAAAGGCTGTGGGAAAACCCTGGGAGAATTGTTTTCTGCACGTTTCACTCTGGCATCTTCCCAAAGGCTCGCTGCTCTACTAGTTCTGTATGCAGACAAAGTCTGCAGAGGCTGAGGCAGGCTATATATTCCACTGGCCTCCATTTAAAAGTCACATCTCTAAATATAGACACAGGGAAAGTAAATGGTTGTACTTTGCCTTTTCCAGTTAAGCAGAATAGAAATGACTGTCAATGTTTTGAGACAGTTATTATGCTTTTCTACTCCCAGTGGCACTGACTGTGGTCAGTGGAAGGAAAAGCTGTGTTCCATTAGCCATTGCGTCACACCATGTATTCTTATATCAGCATCATTTTTGATATCGGATCATATCCGTATCGGTTTTTCCACCAATATTTAAAATCCAACTCTCTAAAGCTGCTGTCTTGGCAAATACTCTCGACTTCCTCCTGGGGTTCTGAGTCAGTACTACTGACACTTTGAATGGCACATGATTAATGATGTCGTAATCTTAAAGGGACAAAAACTATGATCAGTGCTACAATAAATATCTGTAGTCTGGAGTTATTTGTAATTCCTAATGACTGCAAGGAGCTGGTCATGTGACCATTTTAACACTAAAAAGAAAGTAAAGAAAAACAAAATGTAATTGACTTAGTGAAACGACATTGACGCAGCAGCAGCAGCTGTCTCTCTCAAGGAAAAGAGTTAAATACGGTAAAGAACAGGGAAGAACAAAAGAAACCTGACAAACTTCAAGGTGTTCATCGTCCTGGAGAACGTGGAGACGTTCTCTCCCGTTCAAGACGCTGTTTTTACTAAATGTGTGGAGTTTCTGTAGCCGAGCTATGTCAGGACTAATTGTATTCGAACAAAGTATTTCTCGGACATTTGCCATTCGGTGTCGTCTCTCATGTCATCAACGAGAAGAGTCGTTTACATTGTTGTTGACGATGTTGAAATGTTTTTCCTCTCATTAAAAGAGGTCTTTTTACTCTTATACTGCAGCTGTTTCTATCTGTGCCCATTTATATTGACTGTTGTTGTGAGGCTGAATGAGCCCGGTTTATAATGTTAATCAATGTTTCTGGAAATTTCTTCGGTCCAACACCAGACATTTCTTGTTTACATCAAATCCTCTACAAAGAATCATAGAACTGTTTCAGACAAAATAGTAAAAAATAAATGTGTCATTTTTCTATAACTTATAGTGAAGTAGTGTGTTTCCACTCTTCCACCTCCAGCTCTGTCTCCTTGTCCTCTGCCTATTCCTACAATAGTGTCTCTAATTCATCCATCATGGCTGGTCTCTCAACTGTCCTATAAACCTTTCCCTTCACCTTAGCTGACTCTCTTCTATCACAGATCACTCCTGACTCTTTTCTCCAGTTGTTCCATCCTGTCTGTACTCTATTCTTCTCCTCTCTTCCACTGTCTCCACTGATCTGAACAGTTGATCCCCAGTATCTAAACTCCCGCTCCTTCACCACCTCTGCTCCTTGTAACCTCACCATTCCACTGTTCTCAAGATTCAAGATTCTCCCTTTCATACACACTCTGTCTTGCTACGACTGACCTTCATTCCTATTCCATTCCTATTACTTCCACATCTCTGGGTTCTTTTCCATGTATATATATAACTCTATACTGTTTATATATATATATATATATATATATATATATATATATATGTAAATCAAATCCTGAAAATGTCTACTGTCTGAAGAGCATACTGTACATACTGTACTGGTGTGGCGTGACACCCTGGTCTGATCACTTGAACACTATACTGCTTTAAGAGTCTTTATCTTCATATATCATTTTAAAAAATGAGGAAAGGATGTGATATTTTTCCACTCTTTTTATTTAAGCCACTGCCAGATAAAAACCAATATGTAAATTATTGAATTGTGAATCCAACCCACCTGAGGTAAATGTATGCATGCCTTGAAAATGAGGTATTTGCAGTATTTAATGAATTAAATTAAGTTGATTTACAATGCGTTTAGGTAAACAAAGCACCCAGAGAGGTGTGTACATTAATTTATTCTGCTATCTCCCAGTGAAACAAAGACTCTTATTGATTTGCTCAGGGGGAACATTAATCTGTGGGCACATCAGGTAAATCAATAGCTTGGAGCGTGTGTGAGGTGTTTTGACCTGTTTTAGTAGAGAATAAACATGATCTTATTTTTGGTTTAATTTCAGTGCATGACTATAAAGTTGCATTGATTTATCTATTTATTTGTTTTGAGTTACAGACTACAGTAGTTAACTGAAGCTTTAAGCTGTATGGACTAAAACATTCAGTAGGTGGCAGTGTTTCCCCTCTCATCGACATGACCTTTTAGCCCAGCTCTTTCTAGGCGTAGCTGGTAGAACAGGAACGTGACAATGAAGGGCAATAAAATCTCCTTTCACATTTCACATTAGCCTGAAAAGCGAGCAAGGTGGTTAAAAAATAAATAACAAATAGATTTTTACTCTAAAGCATTAGACCTTGCCTTACAGATTTTCTTGGATTGAGCTCTGATGGGGAAGATACCGCTGGGGGCAAAGAGACTAACTGCACTGTTGGGTATTTTAAAAACACCATCAAACCCTTACAGTACTTTAAAACAGTAATCACAGTGCTCAAAATCATAGTTTGGTTTCATTAATTGTATATGAGTAATTCTAACAACAGTGAGTTTAATTTAATTATTTTGCTTTTATTGAAATAACAATAAATGAAAAGGTGACCTTAACCCTCTGTCCATGGTGCTGAAACCTTACTGTTGTAGTGAACAGGATTAGATAGTAACGATTAGAATTGATTAAAAAAAAATCTTTTTTCCTGTCACTTGCTTCAGCCTCTGTCTGCATTTTTTTTTTCCCCACGTTGACTTTGCTTTCAGCTACTCACCCTTCCTCCCTCCCTTTCTCCCTCACATGCTCTCGCTCTCTCCCTCTCCCTCTTCCAGTCTCTCCTCTCGGCTTCCTATCACTTTCTTTCTGGTCCTCTCAAACCCTCCCTCCCTCTCTCTCTATTTCTGGTGTATCTTCTTTCTCCTCCTGAGCCTTTTTGCTTCAAATGTTATCATTGCCCTGTAGAGTCTGTGGATGATAGGAGCAGGTTGAAGGAGAATCCTGTTGTGAGTATGTGGCTTTTTTATCTCTTTTGTTTTGTGCTGAGGAATGTGTGTACGTCTGAGTGGATGCACGTTGTTGCACATGCCCGTAAAGGACGGGTTGATGTTGTGTAATTTTGATTGTTTGTCCAAAGAAACGGCTGGATGTGGACAGTGTTTGTTAAAAGATGGTTTGAAAGATTCTGGAACAATGACAGATTTTTACTGTTCAGCGAAAAAAAAGTAAATCAATCACCATAGAGTGTTGTTATTTTTGTTATTTATTTTGTTACGTATCTGACAATGATGGTTTCTGTCAGTACGTGGATAACGTGGTGTAGTTTGGGTTCTTTTAGGTTCTTATGTTTACATGTTGTAATATAAAGGGCAAAATAAATATACTCATATGTACATGTGTTTTGACTTCATGCTTGGACCAATAATTTAATATTTTGCTCTTGCTCTTCCTGTATTACATCATTGTAATGTTTTGAAGGGCACATGTTCTGCAGTGGTGTGGTCTAAACTCATTATGTCATGAATTGACATATGTCAGGCTTGTGCCTCTCCTCGCTGACGTTGTAAAAGCAGCGGTCAATGTGGTGGATCAGCTGACTTCCTCTGACGGGTCAAGCAGGACCGATCAGAGCTAGAGTGGTCCTGAGGGAGAACATCAACCCTTCGTCCCAGCTTTATTTATGAGCCCTATGCAGAGAAATGAATGTTCGTTATAGCTGTGAATAGTGTCTCTGATAAATCACACCTGGTTCTGTCTCAGCAAAGTCTTTGACCTGTATGACCCATAACTGAATGGCTCAGAGGATCATGTTGCCAAGACATTGATGTTGGAGTCACATCTCAGCTCCATCTTCCTGTAGTTCTCTCACGTCTCTTTGTTTTTATTAAAGCTGCAGCAAATATGTATCTGTCCCCCCTGAGATGTCTCTGATTTATCATCTTGTTTCACTTGATATTTCCCCAATAATACATGGAATTTGACCCTCGCTGCTATTTTCTCCAATTTCATGTCCATTTTAATACCTGGTATCACTAAAGTTTCATTTGTTTGTAAAAATATAAAGACAACTCATAGGAGTTTAATTTCAGAGCTGATATCTAGCCATTTCCCTTTTTTTATAGTAACCTAAATCAGTTCAGTTCTTATTGTACTTACAAAGACGGTGCTTTTCTATTGTATTCTTCAACTATAATATACTTTTAGTGGTATAGGACATTAAAATGAACAAGAAATTGAAGAAAACAAGAGTGGTCTGAATGTTATTTGTAGTTATTAGGTTAGTTATAGGTATTTATAATGGGTACATTGTTGACACCTACTGAACACCCATATTTTATATAGGTTTCTGTCAATACAGTTAACTGTCAAGACCTGAATAAAACCTGAACACAGACAGTCACTTGTATTTTCTGCCACTTCAGCATTAAGAAGAAAGAGAACATTTGAGACTGCTGATAAAGCCAGTACAGCAAAACAGGAATGAATATGAGCTGCACATTCTGCTTCTTACATCCTGGCCTTAGTTTTGGACAATAGAAGTTCACTTTCCTCCTTTTTACACATTTTTCATCTGCCTTCAGAGATTCTTAATCGTGCCACCGCTTGTTACAGTGGGAAGTGAAGCAGCTGCATTTTCCATATTCCATGTTATTCCGTGTTTTTTTTTCAGTTAGTCAGGAACATTTATCTCCAAGAACAAATGTGCTTTTTAATCCTTTCCCTTAAACTTTATTACATGTGATGGACAATGATGTGGTCCATTGCTTCCCTTGTAGAAATATATGTATTTGTGTTTATATATGAATATATAGGTGCATAAACATATATAGACATATACATATATGCTTCATGTAAATATAGAAAAAAATGAATGAATAAAGAAAATTAGGTAATTAAGTGCTTACATTTTTTGTAATTAAAACCCTAACCCTGACCTTCTCCTGTGACTGTATACTGTCAGTTAACGATTCTTAATTTAATAAATATGTAATGTATTTAATAAATGCAATTATAATGTATTTTTTTATTCCAAGAATTTAAATCTGTAAAGAACAAAAGAGAAAAAAGCTAAATTCAAACTAAGGCTGTTAAAACAAACGTTTCTAATCGTTGATTAGCAGCACTTTTGAAATCAGAACCTCTCACTCTCTGCCATGTCATTAAATCTAGAAAACAGAATAGTGCATCATTGCAGTTATGAAGTCTTTCTATATTTATAGCATTCCTAAGACCAGACAGTAGCAGATTTTTTTGCATATAATGTTCATGTAGATAAGAAAATGTTGCGGACAAACTACGTGAATACAAGAAAGAGTTGCCAATTAGCAGAGATTCACTGAAAAAAAGTTGATAATGACTTGACTTCTCTCCGTACACTTTAACCATTTTTTTGGTGAGATTTTATCTTTGCCGCGTTGCTCTCTAATGAAACAGTTTTCTTCTCTGAACTGTGCAGTGTGACTGATTTTAATGAGTTCATTGAATGAGTGTTGAGGCTGTGGGCTGTGTGTTTCGTTCTTTATCCCAGTTCTATGAAAATCTGTTTTATCTTTTCCAATTACTGCATTCAACTGTGTGTGATGCATCCACTGTGTTTGGTAGAGAAATCAAAGATAGAAAATAAAACACTGAAATGCACCCAGAACATGATGACAATTATAGATAGCAATAATCAATCAATCAATATAGCCCACATTTACAAATCAAATTTGTCACATAGGGCTTCACAGCGTTGGTAACATCCTCATTCCTTAGATCCTTAGCCGGGGTAAAGAAGAACTACCGAGGGGGGAAAAAAACCCTTTTAACAGGGAAAAGAAAACTGGAACCTTAGGGAGAACCACAGGAGAGGGATCCACTCCCTCGACGGACAGAGAGTGCAATGGATGTTACCACAGCATAAAGATACAATAAAATAAGTAAAAAAGGTACAATGACAATGAACAATTTCACATATAAACTGTACATTTAACATGTGAAGTTCTTCTAGTAGGAAATCAAAGTTACAAAATAATGATAATTATAAATTGAAATTCAGTCAGAAATACTGTAAAGAGGGAGAGAAACATTTCCTTCTATTTCTAAAACATTAGCTCTGACATCCCTGTGTGATTTAACAAACAGTATTAAACGAAGAAATATGAAGGTCGAGTGTGAAATTAATTCAAGCTTCATTGCCCCTGAGGAAATACGTTTGGCTCCAAGATGTTGTAATTGAATAAATTTCCAACAATCTGTCTTTGTCAGCACTTTTTAACATCACTTCCAGTCCATCGCACCGTCAATGAGAGGACGGGAGGAAGAGGGCGAGAATGTTAACATTCTTCTAAATAATCTCTCTGTGATATTGGAAAACGCTGCCTCAGTCAGCGTGGGGCTCGCTGTGTATTGTTGATTTAATTTGCAGTGTAAACTTGCAAACCTCCACCTACACAAGACATTATTGTTGTTGTTATGAAAAAAAAAGTCCTACCTGTGTCCTTATTAAAACCATAATTCTGATGAACTGTAGAACATCTTCTGTAGAGACTTTACAGTTAAAGTTTGGACACTACATTTTAAACAAGCAAAGACAGACAGGCAAAGAGTGAATTGATTTGTTTCCAAAAAAATCAGCCGATTCTTTTAAAATGACTTTTCCGATGCTGCATTACCGTTCGGTGAAGGTGGAACATGGCTTCGGGTTGCCAAGGTGACCTTGACGTCCTCCTTCACTCTCCACTGTAATGAGGCTCGAATGAAGGACAACCGGATGAGGGGTAGACCAGCTGTCACAACACCTTTCTGCTGTTGGTCAGATTGGTTTCTGATCCATCATTGGAGAGGGAAAAAATATCCTGTTCTTTTTCTCAATCCATATTTTCTGTCCTGACTTGTCAACTTGTTGTCCACTTTGAAGCAGCAGTTTTTATCCCTTTTTTACATCATAGTCAATCAACTTTAATTTATTATGGCGATTTACGCCAGGAACCTTCTTTAAAACATTGCTAGGACAAAGACGAAGATAGTTTGGAAATATAACTATATGGACAACTGCTGTCTGCTGAGTCCTTTCTTCTCTCTGCTGCACTCCCTCACTTACTCCCCCCACTCACCGACTCCCTCCATCTCCACTCTGCACTGCACTGAGAGAAGGATGTGGAGCAGAATTGTAAATGCACCCTGTTCAGTTAATGTGACTTCGGTATACATGGGTGTGGTTTGCAGGCAATGCAGGCAAAGGAGTGGAATTACATGAAGGTTGCACCTGCATTGCTCCCTATCACACTGTATGTATGTCCTGTAAGTATGCGTCTGAGTGAGTATGCATGGCTGACTCTGCCCGCTGCAGTGCTGATCACAGGGTGTATAGCTGCCTCAAACCACCACTGCCTGGGATTATGTAGCGGCCCAGGGCAGAGTAACATCTCAGGGAGCGTGGAATGGAATCAGGTCCGCGGAAAGTGGGATGAAGGGCTGGAGATGCTGTGAACCTGTGCCGGTTCGTTCCTTCTGCAACTCGGGCTGCTTGAGTAAAGTCAGCCAGGGTTAGTACAGATACAGCGGAGGCTACAGCATTTGGACCGAGTGCTGTCAAACTCCTGCCTGTCTGCCTGCCTTCGTGCCTGCCTGCCTGCCTGCCTGCCTGTCTGCCTGTCTGTGTGACCACAACATCCTAGCCACTGTTCCATCTTCTCTCTGTCATGTGCCTGAGAAGTAACTGTCATCCCTTCATCCATCTTCTTCCATGTGGCGCCGGACATCTGTCACGGTGGACACTCGTGTCTGCAGTAGTCCACCTCTCTCCTGCATGCAGCTTCTTTCCAACTTGATTTCCATTTAAGAGATATTTCAAAATAATTCCTGTACAATTCCTCCTTTTCTGATTTGTATGGGAACCTGTCAGAACTTATGTACAGTATATGTTACTGAATGTTAGCCAATTAAATTTTGGTATTAGTGCCCCCTGCAGGGGAGGTGGGTAGAACTACATGCTTTTTGTCGAAAGCAAGTTGTGACAACAAATTTAAGGTTGTTCTAATCTTGGTCTTTGGGTTAAGGAAAGGTGGAAAACGTTTCTCCTCTCATCCAAGAGGCTAAGATCTAACTGTTAGTGGGGAGTAACAGAAGTTCTATCCTGTGAGTGGGGAGGAAGGGGTGTTTCAGGTCCCCCCTGTTGGGTGGACCTGGGGATACCTGTGAAGTGTGATACCAGTCGTTGGGTGGGTATTGATGGGTCATTACCGTCATTGTTGGAGTGGTTTTGGTCATACACCTTGTTGATGAGTGACACCAGTTGTTGAGAGTGGAATCTTTTGGGTATTGTTCTGGGTATTTGAACCTCTTGGCCATTGAAGACGCTTCCTGTTGTCTTCCCTGTCTGTGGGCCTTCTCCTAGTGGTTTTTAGAAAGGCCCATTTGGGATAACCACAGTTCTTAAGGGATGTCTTGACGTGTGCTTGTTCCCTCATCTTACCTATATTTGTGGTGGGGATGGTGTCTGCCCATGACTGGAGAGTTTGTGTTCAAGTGGGTGGTGAGAGTCAAAACGGAGGTACTGGTCAGTGTGGATTGGTTTCTTGTAAACCTCTATGTTGAGATATCTATCTTCCATGATGTGGACTCCACAGTCCTAGAAGGCAAGACAGTTGTCCTTAACATCTTCTCTGGTGCCTAACTTAACTCTTTAACGTGGACAATGACCTGGATGACTGAGAACCTTCATCAACATGTTAAGAAAGTTTATACTGAAAAAATCAACGACGTTAAGGACATGACAGAAGAGGACAGGTCTGGAATGTTTCTTAAGTGAAGAAGAAATAAGGTCTTAAATATGAATAATCCATGTTTATGCAGGTGGTAATGTGAACCCTTTAATTGTTTCATCTGGATATGCCTTGACTGAACTTCACAATCTTAAGTTTGTAAAAAAGAATGGGTCACATTAAGGTTACAGCAGAACATTTGAGAACATTGACGGCAGATTCTTTATGGTGAGGTGTCATATGCAGAACTAACTCCTTCAGGGTGTAATAAGGTTTTGGTTTCACGGGCAGTGAACCAACCATCATTCATAGTCTGTTATTCCAGGTCAGTTAGAGGTTCCTGCATATTGTTGGTAAATTCTGATGACACCTCTGTAGGAACAATGGAGGCATCTTTGTGTTTTAACATCGCTGTCCTGTTCTGTTTCCCCACATTTGAGGCTTCATCCATTATTACTCTGCCTGTGGCTGAAGTGACGATAGTGAGTGGAACAGCTGTGTTGTCAAACCCGTGGCACCCTCTCTCATCACTCTGCCTATTTGATCAGTAACTTTGCTTTGGCACTGATGCAATAAGGTCATGTGATTTACGGCTTTTTTATCTGAAAATTTGGGAACGTAAGTTAAAAAAAACATAGTAGTTTTGCTTAAAGCAATACTTGATGTAGTGGGATTAGGGGTGCACAGTTGGATGTGTGTGAAAATACTGGACTTAAGTTGACAGCAGGTGTCACTGTGTCGATTTAGTCATTTATTGGGATTTGCACCAGGGCTTTTAGTATAACATCGTTATTAAATCAGTGGTTGGATATCTTAGAAATAATGTGAATCAATTATTACATTTGATTTTTACACCTTGCATTCTATTTTTTGTCAAAATAAAATATATTTATTTAGACATTAGAAGTACATTTGGATTTTGTCCAAATGCTTTATTAAAGTTTGATAGATTTTATTCATTTAATGAAAAACCACCTCTGTTGTGGCTGCGCCTAAATCCAACAGTACCAGGAAAAAGAAATTGGCCAGAATTTGCTGCCATCAGCAAATAGCGTGTCCCTGGATCGATGGCAGCTTCTGTGAAACCACAACCTGTTCTACTCCTCAGTATGAAGCTGCTGGTCAACCCAGGCTGCTGTGTGGAACAAACAGGAGCCGTTTTAGTTTAGTCTGCACCACCTTGTGAGATTCCACACCATCTTCATCAGCTCATGATGAACTCAATCCCAGCCTCCTGAGACAGAGGAGACGTGGAATAAAAGCAGCCGCTGTGCACGGATGGATGACATTTTTCATTTAACACTTCAACACAGTTTATGCATTTTTAAAGAGGAGGTGTGGGGTCAGTGCCTCGAGTCGCTGGTCTGCACTCATTATGTTTAACCTTTCAAATATTCATGCACATTACTTAAAAGTACTTTAGAGACACAGCTATCTCTCTGGGACGGCAGTCAATTCATTGCTGGTTTTATAGATGCTGTCACGATTCATTATTTTTTCAGTTCTAGCGCTCTGACAATTAGTTTAATGGAACGTCATCTTCTGTTTGAAGTCAGTGATATTTTTTGGGTTAGGGTTTTTCTGTATTTTCTTTAAGTTGTACTTGGAACAGCTATGATTAAAGATTGAGTTAGGAGGGTTACAGGTTCAAATCCACCAGCTGCCAGGTTACCACTGTGGTGCACTGAACTGATCACTCTGGTGATGGGTTAAATACACATGTCACATTTCGATGTGTGCAATGATTTTTTAAGAAACAAAATTGGATTACAAACCTAATGTTTTCTTCTTAGTACAGAGCAGAGTTGTGTGTCAGGCAATTGCAGAGTATCTGCTGAAAATCTGTCAAAAAAAAAGTCACTGTACACCATTCAGTAAATTTGTAGTAAGAGTACAATAAAATGTTACTGAAACATTTTGTTTTTTTTCTGGTTCCATGTTACACTTCTGGGGGTTGGGAGGACTTGCTGCTCAACAATGGAATTTAATGCTGACAGTGGTTGGAACTGTACAGCTGAGCTTCAGTTCCTCATTTAGTTGTACAGAGCACAGTGGGTGAGTGGGTTTACCTGCTCTCTGCTGTCTCTGCCTCTATGTGATGAATCCCAGTGGAGTGATGAGGTCCAGTTGGCAATTACAGACCAGTATTACGCTCTCATCTCTGGGGATGCGTCGTAGCTTCTTCCCTTTCTTATAAAGTTCCTCAATTTCCTTTTCTTCCTTTCTTGTACACGTACTAACATTGTGCTGCAGAGTACTTACATCTCTATCAGCCACTGTAATTACTACCAGTTATGAACAGTAATGTATCTGTATGAATATATATTAAATCTGGATGAAAAGTATATAGATCCATTCTTATGCACACACACACATACACACACACACACATACAGTATATATATAGAGAGAGAAAGACAGTGAGAAGTCATTAAAACCTAGTTGTTGTACAGCATTATAAGTGTAATACCTGTGTACTAGATCAATGGTCCCCAACCACTGGGCCAGGGACCGGTACTGGTCCGGGGGTTAATTGAGTCATTGATACAAGATTCTAACTTTTTATACCAGTCTGGTAGCAGAAAGTTTTAGGCTGTGTGCACTTGAGAATTCCTTGTTTTGCCCGTGCACAGTTAAATTGGGTAGGAAGATTTTATAGGACGGAAAATATTTCAGAACACCGGAAAGTTCATTTTATTATTTATCTGCCACAACTTAACGACCAGTCCGTGACAATAGTACAAGACTTTTAACCGGTGCAAAAAAGGTTGGGGAACACTGTGCTAGGTCATAGTGGAATATTACTATCGAGGTCTAACTTGGAAAAAATTATAAACGTTACATGCCATTGTATGCCTACTTGAGCAGCCCCACCACACACAACACCACTGTGAGTGTGAAGCTCCACCATTAGCTGGATTTAAAGTCGGCTCATTTCCCTGAAACACACCAGCCCCATGTCCACACCTAATTAGCCCTCCTCTGTGTTTAAATTCCTCTGCTGGTCCACAGGGACCGTACAATCCCCGCCAGTGCCTAGTGCTGGTTGGGCGTGTCCCTTCACCACAGGGTGACATCTTGTCAGCTGGAGGCCCGGCTCCAACGATCTGACAGTGGGTCTTCAGGGACGAGCCGAGTGACGAGCCCCGACAGCGGTGGAGCAGCGTGATGCTCTTCCAATTACATGCTCCCTCTGCCCGTTTTCTACTGTTCTCTCTCTGCTTTCTGCCCTTGTGGACAAAAGAGGATTTTAAAAAATAATAGAAAAACCACGATGTGCTTCAGTGTTGAAGTCTTAAATTAGAAACCTAGAATGTTATCTGTTGAAATTTCTGTAAACCATCTCAGGAGCAGAGGGCAGGAGAAGTGATGCTGAAGCTGGGAAAAAAAAAAAAAACATGTTGGGGATGCACATTTCTCTGCAAGGTTGCACTGTAAAGGAAGGCGGGGGGCAGGGAGGTAAATTGTCCTTGAGGCATGACTGGGTTGGTAATGGGCTTCTGGCCTTGCTTCGTGGTGTTGACTTTACCAGTGAGACTCATTCATCTACATCTGGTGTTGGGAGAGAGGAGTCGTGAGTGAGGCAGTGACACTGATGCAGTCAACAGAGAAAATATTAGTGACAGTTTTTTTTGGGGGGAAAACACAGCTTTGTTCACTATTTTTAATTCTTTCTTAGTGTTAGAAGTTTATTGAGAACATCATACAAAGATTTTAAGGGCAAAATATAATTTGTTCATTGCTATCGATTAGTTACATGTGATATAAGGCTGTTTTCATATCTTCTGTTGACCTGGAGTAACCTCTGCTTAGCAAAGTAGTTTCTAAAATAAAGAGAGACTTTTATTACCAAATGAAGAAGACGACTGAACGACATGACCTTTTTTTCCTGTTGGTTTGTCTTCATTTCCATCTCTGATCAGAGTCGTGTCTGCTGTGACTGGTCATGTTAGAGGAGAGCAGAGTTCACTCAAGTGGACTGTGGGAGATCTGCGTTTTTCAACCAAAGTTGCAATTGAATTCATGATTGAAACATCTTGTTATTTGTTTTGTTTCTCCGTTACCAGAGCTGACGGAGGATGAGGGTTTGGGGAATGGAGAAATAAAGAAACAGCCAGGAGAGAAATGAAATGTAGACAGTGATTTATTAACTAATAATGATCAGTAATGAGACTGTTATTAATCATTAATTAGTAATAGACAAGAGAAAATGATTACCTATTAATTATTCAGTAACCTTCTTTGATAAACATAGCACATTTTCCTTTAACATTTTTAAGTTTTACATTGTTTTGTAATATGTTAGTCACATTTATTTTTTATTTTGAGTCATTTTTTTCAAGAACAGTATGATAGTATAGAATTGAAAGTAAAATTAAAAACAAGTAAACCCTGATGTCTTAGTTAACACCTTGGTTTGAATGGTTTTGTGTTAAATAAATAACTATGATGACTTAGCCATGGGCATACGTGTTAAACTCGAGGCTCGGGGGCCAAATGCGGCCAGCCAAATACTTGTGTATGGCCTGCGGTTGCTAAGAAAACATTCTGTAATGTCAATGAAGCAGACTTTTTTAACTTAAGCTTACAAATTGAAAATGTCAGTTACATCATTACTTGTAACATGAATAAATATATAGGTTTGATCTGTTGAAAAAGTTTTTTTTACCTGAAATTAAATGTGAATATTTAAGAGTTTATGTTTTGTGTAATTCTGCTTATGTATGGTAGGCTGTAAGATGAACAATATTATTGTTTCATGTTAAGCTTATGGCAAAAAGATAATTTCAAAAAATCCTGTCCATTCTTTATGGCGACCAATCCAGTAGCTGATTGATAATAACAGTCCAATAACATGACTGCCTCCATTTCTTTACTTAATGTTACTGATACAGAGGAATTGGACCAAATGGATTCCAAAGAGAGCTTTAAACATATGCTTGAATGAATTGAAACAAAGAATTACAACAAACTAGCGCCACTAACACTGAAATATCAAGGGAAATTTGTAACAATATTATGTTCGGCAATTTTGATACGGAAATTTTTGGTTGATTGAGTTACTGGAAAGACACTAATTTGTTTATTTTGCCTGACTGGAAAGTAAGAGAATGTGTAGTAAAGAAAATGACTTTTACTACAGCAAAAAAAAAAAAAAAAAAACAGGAAGTATGACAGAAAAAAATGCTGACACTTCCGCTGACGCAAAGCACTAAACCTGGTACAAACATCTATGTGAGTAACATTTTGTTTGGAAACCTAGGTTACAAAACGTATCAGCTGTAAGAAATTTCAGTATGTTAAGTATAAGCTCAGATGTTTTTAGTCTTCAGTCTAGGACAGGGGTCACCAACACAGTGCCCGTGGGCACCAGGTAGCCCATAAGGACCATGTGAGTAGCCCGTACACCTGTTCTAAAATTAGCTTAAATAACGCACTTACCAGTGAGCTGCATCTATTTTTTTATTTTATTTTTTATATTCTTGTTTAAATCACACTTATATGAGAACTGGAAATGATAACATGTTATTATCCTAATGATTAATATAAATGACCTCTGACCTACTATAGTACAAGGGTCAGTATATATAGTACATTTGATAGCACAACTGTTAGGTGCATTTTTTTTTCTTAGTCTTGTGCAGGGTGTTTGTTAAAGATGTTCAAAAATTCTGCTGCGGTACATTGTGATTTCCTAGGACTGTTGTAAAAGTGATCATTCGAAAATGTTCAATGTGAAAAACACTGGAATTTAAAATTATAGAAATAAAGTGTTGCATATTGATATTAATTTATTTCCTATCTTTTTATGTAGTTGATAATTTCATGAGAAATCATTAACATGTTCACTGTCTTCACACAACTAAATACCATCAATTATTAATAATAACATATAATTTAAGCTTAATTGAGCAAATTGGCTATTTGTATCAAACTGGTGTCCCCTTTGCCTTTATCAGCAGCCAGGAAGTAGCCCTCGGTTTCAAAAAGGTTGGTGACCCCTGGTCTAGGAGCTACAAAAATGATGTCTGTCTTTTCCTCCAATATGTCCAGAATAAGATTCAGATTATCTTTAACTTTAGTTGCCAAACTTATTGAGAGAATGAGGGCAAATAATGTAAGAAACGTTAACTGCCGAGCTGAAAAAAACCCTGACTTTTTTTTTTTTTACATTATTATTTTTTGATTGGTTTGTAGGTTTCTCCACATTTCCTCCCCAGTCCTTTTCATGACCCAGCACGTCCAAAGCGTCTCACCAGGACACGGTGATCCTTTGACACTACACTGCATGTTATCATAGAACCATCCAGAGCCTCTGTAATTTCACCCTCAAATGCAGATGCCCTGCATGTCACAGCGGTTGCGTTTACTGTAACTCAGTCAGTGGTGACTATCCAATTTAGTAACCTTGGTCTTTAGTCAAGACAAAAGTCTGGTGGTTTTGTTTCCTGATGAGGTTACTCCATGTCAGTGTTCAGTTGTTTTTATAGTCTGTGCCTGACTTCTTTCTGGGTAAGTCACAGCTCATTTATCTGCTGAGCAGAGAAGATATGCACTCAGGGACTTTCAATTTGCCTTCCTTAAACAAAAACACCAGGACAGGAAGATGTGGCTGTAGCTGAGGTCAGGTACTTTTTGAGCCAAATAATGATAATAAAAAAGTTTGGTTTATTAAAGATTTTCTATCTTTTAAAATGATATCATCTGGTGACTTTTTTTATCTGTAGCACTTTAGAGTTCTGACATGTGTGGAAGAAAATGTGTGAAGCTTTTAACACAAAAAGTTCGACCAACTTTTTCCCTCTGCCACGATTCACCAGTTTGAGCTTATTTAATGAACCATCTGTCTCCGGCTCTGTCACTTAGTCCAGCGAGTTCATGGCAACCTCCGTTCCTTGTTGCTCTGCTTTCTTCCACTCGGACCTAATTAAAATTCAGCGTACCCTGAGTCCTGCTCTAATCCTGGCTGCCTGTGGACCTGTTTTTTTACGTCCAAGTTTTCCACAAAGTTTTGTTTGTGCTTTGGAGACCTGGGTTGACCCGTGCTTTAGTTTTTGTCTACTCTGGCAGTGTTACTGTTCAATGTTCACACCGTTGCTCACAGATTAGTGCCTGCTCTGTGTGTGTGTGGATGGGTGTGTGCGGAAAGTTCCCAGCTTAACTGTGGTTGTATTTTAAATTAAATGAATACTCAAAGATGCATTTATACTTTGAAATGTGTATTTTTGTACTCTACCGCTCTATCTTGCTTATTCTTCTTAACAAGTTAGATTTGGATTTTATAACTTCAACGAGTCACACAACTACAGGATTTACCAAGAAAGGTGGAAAAAAACAAACTCAATAAAATATAAACCATATTTACCATATGTTTACTGGTGAAGCACACAATGCTATACTGCAGTAAAGTATAGTACATAAATCTGTAAAAATACATTTACTGTAATGGACTACAGTTTAGATCAATATAGTAAATTTATTTCAGATCAACACTGGTCTTTGTGAATAAGAAAACTGTGTTGGATCAAAGTGAATAGTGCAACAAAGCAAATTCATCTTTGCAGTAACTTACAGTACATTCATCCAGAGCTGTGTTTATCACTAGGTGCATCCAACAGCACCTGTCAATATTGCTGACTCAGTCAAACCTCTCAATCTTATGGGCCATGCAAACATTCAACTTTCATATCAAGCTGTGGACCACAAAGTTTTGCAATTGCTTCCTTACGACAAAGAAAACAGCTGAATCAAAAGCCTCGTAGGGGGAAAACTCAGACAGAATAAAAAAATCTGCTCACCACTAAGTCAAACAAATCCAATGTCAAATTGGATTTTCTTTATTTAATAGGAGCAGCCATGGACCAGTAAACAGAGCATAATGTGTACAGCAGGGTGTCAAACTCAAATTCTCATTGGGTCAAAATTAAAAACTGAGACGAAATTCAATATTTATTGAAAGGTGAACTGCTAATATACATGTTTTATTCTTTCTTTCATGTTACTAGAAAACCAGCCTGACCAGCACCTCTCATTGGTGGAGAGAGTAAATCAGTAGTCAGTGATTTCAGTGCTCATCAAATTACTACAACTCAAGTACTTCACAAATACATATCTAACATATTTTTTCTGCTATCTACGCTGTACTTTGGGATTGAGCCCAGTGTGCTGTAGTGGGATTCCTGCTGTGTTGCACTTAATTCTGCTGCCTTAGTTGTTCACTGGACTTCCACTAGACTGAAAGTTGTGTTCAGATATGTCTTATATACTGTACTACTCTATTGCACACTGTTACATAACATGGTTCCGATGATCCGAATCCTTCAGGCAGAAGACCATGTCATGTACAGTGTAGAATGCAGATACAGCCCTACAGAGGTGAGAGTGTCCCTTCAGTCCTCCTGTGCCGCTGTCTCTCACCATGACTCTGTGATTGTTTCTCCTCTGTGATCGGCCTCATAACACACACCTATTCCGTGTGAATTACACAGTCTGTGCCCTGGAGTGGAAAAGACAGCAGTTTGGCTGTGCCTCAACACAGGAGTCAACCAGTTCAACCTAATGAATTAGAGAGCAGCATGAGCCCCATCCAAATAAAAAAAAAACCTGGTCGGTGAAAAGAAAAAAAAAAGACTCTCAAGACAAATACTTCAATGAACTGCAGTATTGAAATAAAAGCTCTAAATAACTTCAAGTTTGAAGAAATGAATAAGGAACCAATCCTAAATGTCAGAAGATGAAGAGACCTCGTAGTGCCTGCTCCGTGTGCGGTTAGTTACATGTGATTTAAGGCTGACACTGCAACACTGTTTTCATATCTTCTGTTGACCCGCAGTAACCTCTGCTTAGCAAAGGAGTTTCTAAAATAAAGAGAGGCTTTTATTACCAAATGAAGAAGACGATTGAACGACATGACCCTTTTTTTTCCTGTTGGTTTGTTTTCAACAACTTCATTTATTTATCGTTCCAAATCATAACAACTGTTCTCCTACGATAGGCAGGCAGCAAGAAGAAAATCAAATTTAATTTATCTACACTGGTTATCTACACAAAGGCTCTTTAAAGTCCTTGCAGGGTCAATACAAAGGCGAAAATCAAAGACACATTTCCATCTCTGATCAGAGTTGTGTCTGCTGTGACTGGTCACGTGACAGAGTTCACTGAAGTGGACTGTGGGAGATCTGCGTACCCGTGTGGTGCCAGGCAAAGTTTTTCAACCAGTTTCAGTTTGAGTTCATGAGTGAAACATCTTGTTATTTGTTTAGTCTCACTGTTACCAGAGGTGACGGAGAATGGGGCTGTAGGGGGTGGAGAAATGGAAAAACGAAGGCCAGGAGAGAAATGAAATTTAGACGATGACTTATTAACTAATAATGATCATTAATAAGACAGTTCTTACTCATTAATTAGTAATAGATGAGAGAAAATGATTACCTATTAATTATTCAGTAACCTTCTTTGATAAACATAGCACATTTTTCTTCAAACATTTTCAATTTTTGTATATATGTATAATATGTTAGTCACATTTTTTATTTTTAAAAACTATAAATAATAAAAAAAAATTTAAAGAATAAAAAGTATAATAAAATCAAATAGACCCTGGTGTCTTAGTTAACACTTTGTTTGAATTGTTTTGTGATAAATAAATAATGATGATTATTTTAGCCCTGGGCATATGTGTTAAACTTAAGGCCCGGGGGCCAAATGCAGCCAGGCAAATAATTTTGTATGGCCCACGAGAAATTATAAAACATTCTATAATGTGAATGAGTTCCTTAACCTTATAATTTACAATTGTTTTAATCACACAGCAATTCACAATATTCGTTACTAAAAACAATAATTATCAGCTACTGTAACATGAATTAATATTATGTGGAGTATTTACATCTATAGTCTTCTGTTTACAACCAGCCCCTGATTAAAATGAGTTTGACACTGATTTACGGTGTGTGTGACATTGATACTTGCTAATATAAAACAAACAAGACATAATTATTGCTGTTTAGACAAGTTATTATCTTGGTCAGATTTTTTTTTGCTGAAGCTGAGATATATAATTTTCCAATCTTTATATTTTTATGTTTTCAGTAGTAGGCAGATTTCAACAAGAGGCAGGCCTATTTAATAGGTCACTGTAGTCTACTGAAAGAAGTCGCATTTGTACAGTATTTTGGAGAAACTGGCTTTGTTTTGTTTTACAATCTTTTTTGAGCCAAGGCACTTGACTTACACAGTGGTTGAAAAACACTGTCCTAAGATATACTGTAGAATATTCCTTAAAAAGATGATTAGAAAGATGTATTTTACCCTAATACTCATCACTACAGTATCCTCATGTTAAATATAAACAGAATAAAAACAATACTCAGCAAAGATAGACTTAAAGTTATATCTTGTGGCTGTTTCAATCTTGCTGTCATACACAATATTAAAATCTCACGATTATTTTTCCTGATTATTTGTTTCACTTCCACTTTCAGATGACTCAGGGGACGAGGAGCCGACATCACAGTCAGACCGCACCGAGATCCAGGGGACTCTAAAGATCCTGGTCAGCAAGCTTGATGACCTCAGCACATGTAATGACCTCATCGCCAAGCACGGGGCGGCCCTGCAGCGCTCGCTGAGTGAGCTGGAGGGTCTGAAAATCCCGGTGGAGGGAGGAGAGAAGATCAAGGCCGTCAACGAACGAGCCACTCTTTTCAGGATCACTTCCAATGCTATGATCAATGTGAGTATTGTGCGCTGCAACAGTTGGTGTGGAGTATTGTTAGTACGATGTGCTTTTTTCGTGACTAGGGTGACGTGAATGTCAGTCATTTGTGATGCTGTGGTCAGTGAGGAGTGAGAGAAGGGATCACTTCACATGGTGGAATGTTAAAACCGAGCCGCTGACCCGCGGGCACCCGGACCGTGGCTTTCTGGTAGCTTCTAAACAACTCCCTCTCATGTTGAACTCAACTGTCTCTGGTGTTTTATGATGAAACTCTAGACCTCTGCTAACACCACACTTGACAACAGTCACAACCACCATTTACACCTGCTTCTCCGGTACCTGTGTGTCCCTGCTGTTTTCCTATCAGGTAATAAGACAAACTGTACTGTGTTCAACCAAGACGCATTCATTCCAGTGGTAAATACCAGCAGCTTTGCAGAATGTCAGTGTTGTTTAGAGTTCACAAGGGCTTAGAGTTGGGGTCTTGGGGAGGGGGTTAGGGGGGGTGATACTAGATATGATAGTGGGTGGGAGGGACAGGAATAGCCCCTACAGCCCAACCCTCAATGCTTCAACTCATGACCCTGCCTGGCTGCTGAGGAATGTCAGATCCTTCTGGACTAACCGTTAGACACAGACAGACAGACAGAAAGCTCTGAGAAAAACCGGACAATCACACAAGGTTTGTCCTCCCGCTGCTTCTCTTAGTGACCAAGATTGCCTGTAACTTTGTCAGTGTTGAGAGTACACTGGTTTATTGCCTGCAGTGCATGTCTGTCTGTGTTTTTTTTTTTTCTGGTGGGTGTGAGACTGATACAAATATAGCAGTACTGCATTTGGTCAGCTTTCCTGCATATCCAGCCCAGTCTTCTATATTCCATATGAATCCTTATGGTTTTTTTTCCAAAGTAGTGCTAGGATGTACGGTTAGTAAGTAAGTAGTACTAGCATGTTTGGTAAGTATGTATAAAGAGAGTCTTGGTCAAGAACACCAGAACCCGTTGCATGTGCCTGGTGAGAAGAACGTTGCATTAGTTCATTGAATGTAAGTGTAACCATTATTTATTTTCCCAGTTTTGTGTTCTTTCTTTGATTACAATTTTTCAGTTGACAGAACACTTCATCCTGTAGATTAAAGCTATGTCTGTGATGCCCAACTGTAAAAATGAATGAAAAAATAAAAAAATTAATTAATTTAATTAATCACTTGTTGCCAGAAAAACCAAGCACTTTTGTGCAATGACTCCAGGTATCCAACCTCTAAACTCAACTAAAAGTTTTAATCAATTTTTAATATAATTTTGTTTCATGTACAGAATTCACTAGTACACAGATCTGGACCGCAGGCCTGCCGGTCAAACCGGTACAGTCCCATGATCCTGCTGAAAGGGCCATAGAATATAACTAGGCAGATGTATTTTTATTGTCCCCTTAAACATGAAAATCAACAAAAGTCAAAACACTAAAAGTTAAAATAAAGCTGCAGTTTCACTTAGTTCCAGTAAAAGTAATGCAGAGTTTACTGCTATTGTCCTTTGTCCAGGGTTGCAGTTAACCATAGACATCAAATATCACAGGAATGTCATATAAATAACCTACATTATATTTCACAGTAAAATAAGACATGGTCACCACAATGGCGCTTTAATGGTGGACATGTCAAATCATCATTACACAGTACTGTATACCATAAAAGAAACCTCTTGGAGGTCAGCTATTACATTACATCACAGTCATCAACACACACAGCTTTGGGGTTTTTTCTGTGGCCAACAATTAGTCTCTGTTCTGTGTTGGCTGAAACAGAAGGGGATGAAAGTGGAACCTGGAAGTGCAGAGTCCATTTCAGTACCAGGGACCCATTGTCAATTGTACTGTACCAATACGCTGACCATTGGAGGATTAGTAGAATTTCAAAATAAAACATCTGTTAGACTAGATGGTTGACATGCATGTTTTTTCTTCTCTCTAGATTTTCATTCATTTATCTTCAGATTCTTATCTGTTGTTGGGTCACAGTAGCAGCAGTCTCCACAACTGCCACCCAAATCACACTGTTCCATACTGAGAGCCTTCTTGTTAGTGGTGAGCCCACTAGAAGTTTAGTGGGTCGGGACGGTGCTCAGAAGCAATCTGGTGTGTTAGAACTTAAAGCCTTAAGGATCCAAGTGGACTTTCTTAACCACAAGGCAAAGCACTGTTGCCTGGTTATTAAAACACAAAATAATTTACATTTTGTACATTTTTGTTATAATTATAATTTACACAAAATAAAACACACATTAGCAAAACTTGTTTTTTTTAATCTATCTCTTTATCTGACTTTTGAGTAAAACCTTTATCACAGTCAAACAACAAAAGAAATGTGCATCTGCAATATCTCGGTGCATACATCCCTAAGACCACAAATCCTGTCTATATACTGGTGGACCAACTCTAAAACTCATTTGATATGATCTGACTGGCCAAATATATTCACACTGCGGGCCAGACTTGGGCCCCGAGCCTGAGTTTGGCACTAGTGTTTCACATTTTGTTCCATTGGTTTCTGAAAAACAAAGTATTTTATAAAATGTGAAAAAAAACCTGACCAAAAGTGTCAAAAAGAACTTTTTTAAATGAAGAAATTGAGAGAATATTAAATACATACTCTTCTAAGGAAGCATATATTTCTTTTTAGATCCAGTTTTTAAACAGTACATACAGTATATAGACATGTGCAAACTAGAGTTTTTTTGTTTATTAACTATTATGACATTGGGTTTGTAGCTCTTTAAATCGACATGGTCACCAGGACACTGCTGATGGCCGTAAACTCTACAACCTTTCTCTTGCCCCACTGGACGTCACGTGTAGTCTGTGTTGGCTCAGAAAGTCAGCAGTAAAAAGTGGAAGCACTAGGTTTTTTTTAAGTGGGTGTTCAGTTTCATATCACCATTATTTCTAAGGAAGTGAATCACAACCGTCACATGCACATGCAACATTTAAAGCTAATAGTAAGGCTGTTGTATTCAGACATCTCACAGAAGACCCAGGAGGGTAAGAGACAAGTCTGACATTTTTTTATATACTGAGAGTTTATATCTTTCTGTCCTTCAGATATATTTCAACAGTATTTATCCTAATAGGGAGGACAGCCCATTCTGCAGGAATTCAATATGACTGAGGTATAAAAATCTATTTCTGGATTTTCTGGATCTATTATCTGTAATTTTCATTGATATTTTTCTCATTTTTTTTTTTTTGCTAATCAAGAACTAAGTGGTTGGAACAGTATAAATAACTGACAACTCCCTGGGTTTTTCAGAATCTGCCTGTCTGTGTGTGTGTGTGTGTGTGTGTGTGTGTGTGTGTGTGTGTGTGTGTGTGTGTGTGTGTGTGTGTGTGTGTGTGTATGACTGACAGCTTTTTTTCCTTGAGCTCTTGTTGGAGCCGTCTTCCTCGCAGCTTTGACTTCAGGTTCTCCTGGTATAACATCAGTCAGAGAGTAGAGATTATTTAACCTGACAGAATTACGCCTGAGGTTGAGATGATTTTGACATGTTCAGAGGAGGGACATAGGTTATTTTGGTCGAGGAATGCTAGAGATGGAGCTACCAGGTAGGAGACAACGAGGAGATTGATGGATGCAGTGAGGGAGGACATGGAGGTAGTTGGAGTTAGAGTAGAAGATACAGAGGACAGGGGGAGATGGAAATTGGTGACTCGCTGTGGCAACCCCTGAAAAAAGGGACAAGCTGAGAGGAGAAGAAGCAGATTCACCCCTGCAGGTCGGTGCCTGCGGCCACAGCTTTTTATGGCAAAAGTTCACACTCACCTTTGACAGCCTTCATGTGCTGTTCCTTCAGTGGAGGCCCACACGCTCAGAAGCCCCCATGACTCTACCATGACATTTCCATTATTCATGTGATCATGTAAGAGGTGTTATTTGGGTTCAGTGGCCCCTGGGTTCACTGTGAGACAAAGCAGAGTTATGACTCAACCGCACTTGTGTTTGAACTGAAGTAACCTCACCGTCTCATCATAAAAGCTGAGGCTCCTCCGTCGTTTGACACGCAATCAGTTGCTCTCTCTCTCTCTCTGACGTCTGTGATTTCACTTTCCTCTCAGACACAGTTGACCCAGCGGGGGGTGAAGGTGTAGATGTGCCTCGCAAGCCCTAATTAAGAGTGTGGTGATAAATGACATTGATTATAAAGATGAGGGCAGCTTTATTTACACTTGCGATGAGTCGCTTGTCTTATTTTCTCAGTTTCACAAAAGGAATTACTTTACTGATGCACTTTTATACGTATGTCAGTGACAGTTTACAGATTCTGTCAAATAGCAAAATCTACTTTGGAGCCAGCCTTGTTTCTGACTACCTGGGGCAGTTAATGCTTTAACTTACCTCTGGTCCTATTTATTATTGGGTGTGAAGCATTATTAAAGATCAGTACATTTTCAAAGTAAAGCTGAAAAATGACTGAATCTTCCTTATGATGAAAAAACTATGTGATATGGCCTGTTTTTTTTTTCACTCAAGCCCACTGTAACTTCTCTTGTCTTATTTCTGTCCATGGAAGCTACATTTAAAAGTGGGAGGGCCATGGTGGCCTATTGGTTAAGGAAACAGACTATGGTCCAGAATCTAATCCACCATCTACCATGTTACCACTGAGGTCCACTCAGCATGGCACCGTCCCCACACACTGCTCCCCAGGCGCTCAAAGCTGCCCACTGGGTTGAATACAGAGGTCACATTTCATTGTGTGCAGTGTGGTGTGACTCACAATGTCACAATGACAAGGAGTTTGCTTTCCGTCCTTTGTGTACTACACGATCGACACAAAATGATAGGCTGTCACTCTGACAAGTATGTGGAAACATACCTGTCATCTGTAGTTGTTAAAGGACAGTAAAGTCAAATTCAATTCATGCTTCTCTCTGCGTGTCTTTCCCCAGGCTTGTCGAGACTTTTTGGACTTAGCAGAAACCCACAGCAGGAGGTGGCAGCGGGCGCTGCAGTATGAGCGCGAGCAGCGTACGCACTTAGAAGAAACCATTGAGCAGTTGGCGAAGCAGCATAACAGCCTGGAGCGAGCGTGGAGAGAAGCGCCCACGCTCGTTTCCAGTGCCCCCAGTGCCACCAACACTAACAAAGGTGAGACTTCTGGGCGTTGTGGGATTTCAGACTTCATTTTCTGAAAGTCACATTTTGACTCAGGATCGCTGTGTGCACTGCAGCAGCAGTGGGAGTTTACAGTGGTGTCAGGTGGACTCAATTCAATTGTACTTAGTTAAAACAGATAATTACCTTCTGTTGGAACTCTACATCATGTGGTCTGATCTCCTTAATTAGTCTGTCCAGTTTTTTTCTCCAGGCTGTTCACTTCACCTTCTTACATTTAATTAAAAACAGTCGGCTTCAGTTATCATTTACATAACATCAGCTACAGAAAACATAGAATATCACTATTTGTTGTGATTTTGCTTTTTTAGTCAATAAAAAGAAAGGATGGATGTTCATTTTTGAATTATGGTGACGTTAATTTCCACTGCTGAAAAATGGAAGACACTGGGGATGTTTGCTTACAGTGTGGACTCTAAATGCTCTTCTTCCAGCTACGGTATCAATTGTTTTCCTTGTAATTAAATGTTTTTCAGCATCCTGTCACAGAATAAGAAACTAATGTCTATTCATTTAGAAAATAAACCCATCTGAAAAGTAAGTCACCTGATGTCTAATATCATTCTTTAAGTAAAGGTACCTGAGGTGCAGCTAAAGTTATCCTGTATTATTTCTCTACAAAAAATATATAAAACTGTTTTAAGAATTAGTTTAACTAAAAAAAACACAATTCATATAGAAAAACAGACTTTTGATGATCATAGTCATATTCATCCTCTTCATCCTAATGCTGTAGTCTTTTCACTGTTACCTTATATATATAAAAAAAAAATCAATACTTGAATGACTTTCTAAAGTGTTTTGTGATTATTGGTCTTTGTCATACTTGAGAACTGCAGGGTCACTGGCTGTTTGACTGTTTTTCCCCTAAATTAATTACCATGCGTTGGTGATTACACGCTGCTTACCATTCAAGTAACATGTGATGTTTATGTCGCTGCCTCAACACTGTCAGTCTGCATGACTCTATGCACAAATGAATATGTTTCAGGAAGCGAGCGGCCGCTTAAAGAAGAAGCGAGTGATGAAGATGAAGATACAGAGTTTTTTGATGCCATGGAAGATTCCCCTGCGTTCATCACAGTGACAACCACAGAGAACACACAGCACAGGTCAGTACACACTGTCTCAGTCTCCAAGTTTATTTTTGTGCTGTCTTTGTCCGCCGTGTCTGAAGGATGTCTTTATCAGTCTTAAATCTGGTGTTGATATTCAGTTCCATCAGTTATATTTGTTTTTGAGTCCTTTTGGATCCTTCCAGGATCAAAAAAAAGTTACACTGCCATTTTTGTTATGACTCTGTGTTGAAGTACAGGGTGTCACGACAGTAGATACAAGGCTGCAGTGGTTTTGCTTCTACATAAAATAGTCATAATATGCAAATCTGTGTGACATAACCTCAAATTCAATACAGGGTGATTATATAGATAACATGCAAAAAAACACCCAAACATTCTGTGTGGTCTAAAATAGCAATTGCTATGGTAGAGGCTTCAGAAAAAAAAAGTAAGAATCCACAGATAATATGTTTTAGCTCAGTGTTCCCCAACCATTTTTGTGCCACGGACCAGTTAAATGTCTCATACTATTTTCACAGACTGGTTGTTAAGTTGTGGCAGATAAATACCCCTTATTAAAAGTACATTTCTGGTGTTCTGAAATATTTTTCTATCTATAAAATCTTCCTACCCAAATTAACTGGGCATGTACACTAAAAAGATCTCCCAAGTGAACACAGCCTATAATTTTCTGCTACCAGCCCATAAAAAAAGTTAGGATCTTGTATCAATGACTCTGCGTCATTTTGAGTTTATTGTTGTTGTCTTCACTGAGAAAATATTTCCTAATCAAATATAGTTGTATTATTGATGATGGAATCCTAGCCATTCTATTGTTCAGTTCTTTTGTTGATATGGATATGGATCAAGTGGA
>JAFBJS010014337.1:456642-494837 GCA_016785265.1 Paraplagusia blochii
TCAGTTCTTTTGTTGATATGGGTATGGATCAAGTGGAAGTAATAGACAGATGGGACCAAAAGGAAACATTATTTCTCTGTGGCCCGGCACCAATTCATCCACGGACCAGTACAGGTCCTCGGCCCAGTAGTTGGGGACCACTGTTTTAGCTGATAAAAATTTACAGATCACAGAATCAAAGGTGGATATTGTGCTTTACACTTTTTCCAAACATGGACTATTTTTTTTTTTGCCAGGGAATTGCTGACAGCAGCACAAAGCTCTGTCTCTGTTTCGAGATGCTACAACCTAACCAGGCACATACATAAATCACAAAGCCATGAGCTGTGTTTTCCTGCAACAATGAAAAATCATTTTTCCCTCATTGTCTTTACTGCATCATTTATTGCTCCAGAGTCTGTTTCCTTTAAAGAGCTGAGCATATTTTTGTGTTGAGTGTCTTCTTTCTTATCGCTGCTATGACTCATCTCTTCAACTTTTCCCTGGGATTTCTGTTGAAACTGAAATCATCATCATCATCATCATCATCATCATCATCATCATCCATCTCCAATGCACAGCCCACTCCCCAGTCCTTTGTGTGTATTGTGTTTGCATGGGTCGTGTTAGTGGGTGATAACGGATGACAAATAGACAATGAGTTCCCCTCAGAGACTCACACTCTCACTCTGTTCCAGGCGTTCTCAGAGTAATCTGAGCGGAGCGAACGAAGGTCACCCCAACGACTGGAACCAGGACGACCATGTGAGTTTGTGTCTTCCTAACCAGTCTGACAAATCGCTCTGACATTTGCTAACAGCACTGGCTCTGGTAATCTCTGTGCATCTTCTTCTGTATGGATTCATTTCCTCATTGATTATTCATAATCAAATTGCCTGGACTTTTCTCGCAGCCCTCGCTTCCTCGCCTACACAACATTCATACACACATGTGCAACCTTAGAATCTCTAACAGTCTTTTTCTCACTGCTCTGGTGCCAACGACGCACAGCTGTATCCTTCCACATTAGATAGGAGTCAAACATTGTTTTTTTTTCTTCTTTTTCTTCTGCCAAGGAAGCAGAGTTATAAACTTCCATTAATTATTCCTTCTTGTCCTTGTTTTTTTTTCTTCTTCTTTTTCCTCCCCCTGCTCTCATTTGACAGACTTCTCCTGGTGGTTTATTCCATTTAGCGTTCTCTGCTTTCACTGCTTTCACTATTTACATCTTTTTTTCCTTTTTTCTTCTTGCTGTGTCACAGCAGTCCTCGCTTCTATCGCAGTCTATTTCTTTGCTCTTAACTTGAGACTCGTCTCAGCAGCGCGAGAAGCCTGCGTTGCTTTTTAAAGATCGTCTGAACTAAATTTGTAAAGACCTTTCCGTGTTATCTTTAAAGTAGGAAAATATGCGCTATTTAAAAAAAAAAAAATTATGGTTACATTTTTTAAAAAGTTGTTGTAATTACGCTGCGTTTTGAGGATAAGCTGAGATATTGCATAATCAAGTGCTATTGTTCTTATCTGTAGTCTCTGCTGTTAGTACTCTAGGACTATTTGGGTCACTGCCCACCAAGATGTATGATGCTGAGGATTACTTGTTAAAAGATTTTTTTTATGATAAAGCTAAGAATTGCTTTTTAAAAAATGATTTTTATATATAACTTTTCTCCTTTTTCTTTTCCACAATCCCTTCACAGATGTCTCCAGGTTGTAATGACGTGTCAGGTAAGGAGTTGCAGCTTCGCAGACAGAGGCGAACTCATATTCCTGACAAGCCCAACTACTCCCTGAATTTATGGAGCATCATGAAGAACTGCATTGGCAAGGAGCTCTCCAAGATTCCTATGCCGGTAAGTGAACGTGGCCTCAGAGATGCTTAAAAAAACCCCACAGTGCATACAACGAATGTTAGCATCACTGTATATCTTCAGCAGTGGTTCAGGTTCTTGTCTCTCTTCATTCAGGTAAACTTCAATGAGCCTCTGTCAATGCTGCAGCGTCTCACTGAGGACCTTGAGTACCATGAGCTTCTGGACAAGGCAGCAAGATGCGACTCCTCCCTGGAGCAGATGTGCCTGGTCGCTGCCTTCTCCGTATCTTCCTACTCCACCACGGTCCATCGCACGGCCAAGCCCTTCAACCCCCTGCTGGGCGAGACGTACGAGCTTGATCGTCTGGAGGAGTTTGGCTACCGCTCTCTGTGTGAGCAGGTATCAGCGACACCATCTGAAGATTCAAGCCCGTCCCTCCGTTCTCACTTCGTAACCCCTCTGTCATTTTCCTTCTCGTGCTCAGGTGAGCCATCACCCTCCCGCTGCTGCGCATCATGTGATTTCCCAACGAGGCTGGACCCTGTGGCAGGAAATCACAATTGCCAGCAAGTTCCGTGGCAAATACCTCTCCATTATGCCTCTAGGTAAGATCCACACAGACACAGCGATCAGTAGAGTCCACTGATCGGCCTCCCACAGGTTCTGAAGTCACGGGCATGCAGTGAGAATGAATCAGAAGGGTTTTATGAGGCCTTTGACACCTGGGTAAAATATATCTCTGAGGGAGCAGCTTCCTGCCCTGGAGCAGAAGAGAGCAGCGAACCGTTTGTTCAGATAAGTGAGAGATTTGGAAGATTAAGAAACCACCAAGGAATGGGGAGGCATCCATCTTTTCTCACTTTTTTTTATTAATTCATTCATGTGTTAATAATTAATCAAAACTCTTGAAGCTGAACATTAATAGCATGTCATCAATTTTCAGCCGTTTATTTTCATTGAAAGGATCTCGGAAACTACTAGTCTGCGTAGACCAGAACTGGGACGTTTTTTTTTTTATCCCTGTTGCAAAACTGTACCATAAATGTATATATCATATCATTTTATCATCATACTTCTGCCTTTTCTTTGCAAAACCTGCATTCCCCCAAAAGATAATGTAAAAAGGATAAATCATTAAAGAATTTCATCCTTGTCATTTACCTTAGTTAATGCAAATCATCATAACTGCTCCTGACCTGGCCCCAGTGTCAAAATGTAGTAACCATTGTGGCCCAAGATTGAAAATAGTTACCAACGCCTGGTGTGGATCACAGGTTCTGAAGTTGCTGCATGACAAAATCTTACCTGCAACAACAGACAGTCGGCAGCAGCAGTATTTTATTTAAAGCAACATTCTTTTTTACTTTTGTTCCCTCTCCCCTCAGGTACTATTCATCTGCACTTCCACTCCAGTGGGAACCACTATGTTTGGAGGAAGGTCACCTCTACAGTACATAACATCATTGTGGGCAAGCTGTGGATAGACCAGGTTTGTATTTTGTTAACAAACCACCAGCAGATGCAAAGTGACCACTTCCAGTAGAAAAAACCCAGTAGATATTTTGTTATTCACCCTCTGTTTTCATAAGTGCAGTACGGTCCAGGACAGCACTGATCCTCCTCTGCAGCAGAGAACAAAAGCTTACAGCACATGAATAGAACTCAGCACGGTCTCTGGGCTTTGATGTCTGATACCACTCTCTGATATCACTCTCATCTTTGTTGTGAGAAAGCTGTAGGAAGCTGCAAACTATGCTTCTCATCTACAGTACCTGTCTCTGTGGAACTACAGAACATCTAAACTCTGTCTTTATTTTTAGACACAAGTGCAGCCACAATGGTAAAAACATTGTCCAGGAATGATACAAAAGTGTGTCTTCCGTGTTTATGTTGTCTCCCAGTGTTGTGAATGTTTTGGGGTGAAATTTATATTCTTTTTTTTTTATCACAAGTGTATATTCATCATGGTACATTAGAGGTGCCGTGATTTCCTCTTAGAATTACAGGTATTATGTATTAATCAGGGTTATATATACACTATATATATATACAGTATATACATATATATGTATATATATGTATATATATATTGATGTACTGTATTGATAATGTGTTTGAAACATTTTTATTGACAGATTGCTACCTTTAAGATGTGAGTACCGGTATTAACCAGTTACCATTACTAGATAAGGGTTTCTGCTCCAGAAAAAAAAAAAGTTTCTGGTTTTATTTCTGTTTCAACAAAAATACTAAAGGTTTCCGGGTTTTGTTTTCATTCCTTGAACCAGTTTAAAGCCCTGGGTTAACCTGTGGTAGAATGGAGGATTGTGGGTACACTTATCAACAATCTATTTTTTTGTTATTTTCAGGTTATCATTACTAAATTTTAACTTCGTAGCAAAGAGTGTAACAAAGGTGTTGGCAAACTTTAACTGGAGCAAAGTACATGGAGGGTTTGTGTGAACTAATACAACATGTATGGAGTTTAAAATGTTCACCATCTAAATAGTAAATATGTGCATTGCAGGGAAAAGCCAAGGGTGTGTGGACAATATAATAATCCAACATAATATGGAAGAGTTAGGAGAGCTGGTTCAAAAATCCAAATGCTCCCTATTTGTTCCAGAGCCTTAGTTTTCTCACTAAATTACCTGGTGTAACCCTGACATCTATGTTTCTGTCACTGTTACTGTTTATATGACATATGTCTCTCTCCCTGTGTCTCTCCCTCTCTCTCTTTCTCTCCCTGTCTCTCACAGTCCGGCGACATTGAGATTGTTAATCATAGGACAAAGGAGACTTGTCAACTCAAGTTCTCTCCCTACAGTTATTTTTCCAGGGACGTTCCACGCAAGGTAAATGACTTCACATTTTACTGCGTCCTGGCCTTGGACACACTTTGATCTCATAAATACAGCAGCAGTTATTTTGTCTGTTGCTGCCTCCTGCTGGACAAGAGCAATATTTACTTAACTACAGTGAGTCACCTTCTAAGCTGGCCTCCAGGCTACTTTATTTTTAGGTGCTTTCACCTTTTTTTTTAGGAATCTGTTAAGTCAACATTTCATGATTTAGTAGTGTATAAAACATGGCAGAATAGCGCATGTGGTTTCACAGGAATATTTTAATTCTCTGATTAATCCTTGTTTCCAGGTGACAGGTGTAGTGACGGACAGTGACGGTCAAGCTCACTACATCCTCTCTGGTACATGGGATGATAAGATGGAAAGTGCCAAGATTGTTCAGAGCAGCCGGGGCGGCAGTGGATCAGAGGGCAAGCAGAAGACTGTCTATCAGACTCTGTCCCCCAAACTGCTGTGGAAAAAATACCCTTTACCGTAAGTGCTTACCTCATCAGGAACACACTGAAATATCTGGGTTGTTGTACAAGAGCTGCAGTCTCAGGTCAATATTATTGATCTCAGAAGTTCTCCTCTCACTGTCTCAGGGAGAATGCAGAGAATATGTACCACTTCTCTGCATTGGCTCTGACCCTGAATGAGCCGGAGGAAGGTGTGGGACGGACAGACAGCCGGCTGAGACCGGACCAGAGACTGATGGAAGACGGGCGATGGGACGAAGCCAACTCTGAAAAACAGAGACTAGAGGAGAAGCAGAGAGCGGCGAGAAGGAGGAGGGAAGCAGAGGCCTCGGATGCTACTGATGAAGGTATGGAAAGAAAACTTACCAACGTTCAGGTAACACGGATGAACAGTCAGTCAGGAGATACTCATGTACAGAGGACAACTGGGGTCATTCATGATAAGTATGTTCCTTAAGAATACACCCTGAAGTACAATCCTTGACTGTGTGAGAATATAAATAGTCCTGTCAATCAGGCCTGCGGCTTTAAGAGCCACAGTGACAGGGCTGATGACTGGGATTAGTTGCAAACATCACAAAGAACTGAACCAATGCTGAATTAACTGATACTACTATTGCTCCAGAGCAGGAGTCACCATTCTGCAGCACTGCATTCATCAGTAGGTCGAACAGAAGTGTCACTCAGTTCATCCAAACAGGTTCATCCAAACAGTCGAGCGTTGAGAGCAGAACAAAACTCCTCTATTTGCCACGACCTCACAATCAGAAAAAATTACAAGATACAATAATATTTAAGTTTTCTTTTTAATTTAGACTTTAAAAAACTGTGCATGTTATATATATATATATGTATATATACAGTAGATTTGCAGGAAATGCTGCAAATACGTAATGCAGTAGTTTCAAACCTCAGGCAATAGACCTGTATCAGTCTGTTGGTCCCAGGCAGCAGACATAAATTGCATAACCAACACTATTTCCATTTTATTTCATTTCCGGCCGTTAAGTTGTGGCAGATCCCGTAACCCAATACCCGTTAATAAATTAAAATGTACGGTGTTCTGAAATATTGTCCTACCTATTAAATCTTCCTACCCAACAACAAGGATTTCTGAATTGCACACAGTCTATAACTTTCTGCTACCAGACCGGTATAAAAAGTTAGTATTTTGTATCAATGACTCTGCGTCATTTTGAGTTCATTGTTGTTGTCTTCACTGAGAAAATATTTCCTATATTTCCTTGATGATGGAATCCTAGCCATTCTATTGGTCAGTTCTTTTGTTGATATGGGTATGAATCAAGTGGAAGTAATAGTCAGATGGGGCCAAAAGGAAACATTATTTCTCTGTGGCCCGACACCAATTCAGCCTTGGACTAGTACCCGTCCCCAGCCCCGTGGTTGGGGACCACTGTCATACACAGTAGCCTAACGTAATATGTTAATTAATGTGTTTATTATTGCCGGAAGAGCAGAGATGAATCCTGATTGGTTAGGAAGTTGTTTATTTGTTTACACAGAGCTTATTGACTGATGCTGTGTATGTTTGTGTTTAGACTAGAATGTCTTTAATGTACCCATGACTTGTCTTTCTTCTGCTCCCTCTAATGATGGTCAGAGTGTGATTATGACTCTGGTGAGTGGGTGCTGCTTCTTCACACCTCAGTTGTACATCACACACACATACACACACACACACACACACACACACACACAGCCATGTGTGTCCTCTGTGTGTTCTGCCTCTGTGTAGAAACTGCATGAAGCCCCTCTCATGCCAACTTCTCCAGTGGAGAATAAGGAAAAGTCTGACTTTTTCCTGAGCACATTTTACATTTTCACTTAAATAACAAACGAACAAAGATATATTTGAACATCAATGGCTGATTATTGGTATTGCAGCTTTTTATCATCTAAGACCTATCTTTATGTGAGTTATGCTTTTTGAAACATTTAATTTTCACAACATTTTAATTTTGCTGAGGTAAAGTTTGCTGTGCTACAGCTGCAATATTTCTTCTCTGCCATCTCTTATCCAGGATGTTTTATTCTCCAGTATCCCTTTTAACATTCATTTTTATTCATTGATGTGAGTTTTCACAGGAAATCTTTTCTCTTTTCTTTGTTGAAGTAAGTACAAAGGCAACAGAACCACAAGGTACTATCTGTATTTGGTATTTGTACTGGTATAAATCAGGCAAAAGGACAAAAAAGACTTTGTTTTCACTGTACTACTGTGTACTATGTAGAAGATGATTCATTTTTAGTTCAGTTTCCGTTCAGTAAGTTAACACATTTTATGAACCTATAATATCATGTCTCCTATTAAAAAAAAATAGAGCCCACCACTAGAGGGGGCCATATGTCCTCTATTGATGAGTGTACCATAGTTTGAGATTAACTTACCTGAAGTAGTGTCTTCCAGTAGTACTTAATGATGCAGTTTGTTGCAGTCGGTGTTAAAGTACTATTCTTACAAACACTTCAATTTGGGACTTTTTACTGGACCTGTTGTTCTGCTGATTTAAGGACAATAACTGTATTTTTCAGTTTGTTTGTTCTCACAGTGGAAACACAAAACCTATTTTTGTCCTTTTATTCTTTATTAAATGAAGTGCAAATCAAACTACAGATATGAGTAGGAGAACATTTGGTTCAATCCATTCTACTTTCTGATGTATGTCTTACTTTGAACCTGCTTGCCTGCAAGTGTGGCTGCTTAAAGAAATATTGATTGAGTGAAAGTGGAGGGAAAAAAAATCTAATTTCGTTTATTTTCCTCACAGGCAGAGAATATGAAGGCTACCAACCATTATGGTTCCACCAGAGAAGAAACTCAATCACTGGAGAGACAACCTTTGTGTACAAGGGAAATTACTGGGAGACCAAGGAGAGGCAGGACTGGAGCATGTGTCCTGACATCTTCTAACCCAGGAACTGAACCCATGTCACTCCTAACCTCAGTGGACACGGAAGTGGGGACGGCCAACTGGCTTGTGAGCAGTACATGGACCTGTGTGGAATGTCACCGTGGAAATGTGTATGTCTCCACTTGCTCTTCAATCTCGGATTACACTGTACCTCCAAATGTCACACCTGCACTCTGGTTTTACCAAGAAGCGTCCATCACAGTTTGTCCCCTTTTCTTTTTAGTCCCAACTCCCCCCCTACACCCATGCTGCACATTTCTCTCATTACTACGATCCCTAACTTTTAAAACTGGGTAGAAACCCATAACAGAAATACAAGACAGTTGTAGGCTAAGATGGAGTAGAGTCGTAGGAACACACTCAGTGCTTTAGTACTAAAAAAGACTATTCAGACTCATTTCCTGTCATATATTTATATATTAATTGCAGTCATGTTAGAGTCAGCTGGTCGATGGAGGAGAGCGATCACACCTGTAAAAGTTGAGAATAATATGGCAGCGCAGTATCTTTAAAATCAAACATGAAGGTGATTTTTCTGTAACTGGTGTCCAATAATGATTCTTTAACCTAAGCTGTGAATCAACCGTTTCCATACGTTAAACACAATTGATTCTCAATTCTCATCAGTTCTGACATACTATAGTTTATTCCAACAGCTTTATTTATCACTACGGCATAAATGTTGACAAATAATCAAAGAACAAACCTTGACAAAAAGGGTGTAAAATGTTTAATAATAAAACTTAGGAAGAAAATGTGGTTAATCATTTAAGATGTTGGGGCAAGATCATGTTTTTTAAGATTAACTCACAAATGAGAATTCTCAGATGTGGCTAAATACCTATTCTCTACTAATTTATTATCTTAATTGTATATTTTACCAGACTGGATTTACCATATATGACAGTATATTTCCTTTCTTTAAACAAAGGTTTGGTTGAAATTAAACATATACAAAGTGGTGAAAAATGTTGTGATTGAACTGGTCAAGAGTGGATTAGTACAGTACAGTACAGTCATGTGAAAACACAACTTTCTCAAACCTTCTAATGTCATATTAATGGAAACATCTGGTTATATTTAAACCCTTTGTTCTCTCAGTCCGAACGACAAAAACGAAATTTATTTTTAACACTATTAACCTTTTGAATCCGCAAGCAACAAAATAGGAATTTTACAGTCTCTCCTTATTTTAAACATTTTCTTTTCAATAAACAAGTTAGGTGCATACAGTGGTTTCCTCTAAAGAACCGGTTCATGTTGCATAGCGTTTGTAAGGATGTTTTGAGAAGAGGACTCACACCTGCACTCACACCTATGAAAGACCTGGACACACTTGTTTCACTGTGATTGTACATTAGATCAGGTCTGTGTCTTGGCTTCCTGTAAACCCAGCTTCATCCTTGATGGACATTTTACAAGGTTTCGTTCTACTACGGCATGTTCTGTATTGATTCTACACCAATCTCACTGAAACTTTCAGTACTACTCACCCAGTGGGCTCAAAAAGTTTCTCTGGACAGTCACTCCCTTTCCAATATCTCTCCATGAGACTGGGAAAGGCTTCCTAAAAGTGATTTTAGCTGACTGGAGCTCAGGGCTGGTCCCTGCTCCAAAGGCTTTACAGCAGAGGATTCACCCAGCTGCAGCTTCAGACTCCTCACCTGTGTCTCCCTTTGAATTAGTGTTTGTAGACACGCTGATCTGGAATCAGCTCACAAGGATACCCTCAGTCTTAGGCCTTAAATTGACTGAAGAAGGGAAGCAGCTCTCCCACTCGTGCACTACATGTCTGTGTTGACGTCTAGAGATAAAAAAAAAAAAACAACAAAAAAAAAAACAAAACTATTAAGTATTTTTTGTAATTAAGTGTAGAACATAAGGCTGGAGGTGTTGTATCTACTGTTTGTCTATTTCTGTGAATATTTTGTGATAAATGAGAATATTGTAAAGTTAGGAATAACATATGAACTAACCTGAGTGTGAAATTATCTGTACAGCATCTTTGAAATCTAAAAAAGATTAACAGACGAGCCCTAAGGATTTCAAGTTTCAGACTTGATGAGACCTTTGATTATCAAAGGTAAATGAAAATAAAATGGCTCTGTGTTGAACATTTCTATTACCCGCTGAGATGAACTTGACTCGGTGGTCACTCCCTCTGGCCAGAATGATGTTAAAAATTTAAGAAAAAAAAAACTCCTCCATGATGGTTATGATAAGGATTTCATTGTATTGAGATGACTCTTGAGGTGAGTGTCAGTGTTAATGATTTGACAATGGAAGACACCTGTATTATGAAAGGCTCCCTGGTCTAGTCAAACAAAAGATTGAGGTGCGCTTATTTTTTTAATGTGAGGTTGTCGTGAGCACAGATTTATCATTTAAGCATTTACATCTGCTCCTTTAAGCATTAAATGTAAAAAAAAAGTCACTTTATTTTTATTATAAGATGTAAAGATAACCAAAGCTTACCACGAAGATCAGTAAGAGAAGGAACTGCATGGTGGCATCTGAACAAAAGTGAAAAATTACTGGATTTATCATATTTTTTTTATTCAAATTATAAATAACACATTTAAACGTTATGAATCAAATTTTATTTTTTTCACATATTTTTATTACAGAAACATATTGTAGAAATGTCATGATAGTCCCATCGCTTTTTCAGCAGAATATTTACACAAAATATATAAATAACCTGATCTGTTTTTCAGGCTTTTCTGTTTGTTTTTTATTTGTGTCTGATCATAAAACTATTTTTTAATAATACAGCAGCAGATTTTTAAAGCATAAGGAGAGCTGAGGTGATGTTGACTGACATGCAGTACAGAACTGTATATGTCCAACAATGCTGGGTTGAAATTGTAATAAATGTTAAATTTTAATTTGTTTTGAAACAAAATAAGTATAATCCTCGCATTAAAAGGTACTCAGGTTCCGCTGTGAGCGTATCCTTACTCATCCCTCAGTTTTAGTTACATTTTCGTTACGTCCACTTACATTTGTGACGGCACTTTTTTGCGCTGCATTATTTCCACAAGGTCTATTCTGGCTGGAAAGGATGGTTTCTCAGAGAAAGTGCAGACAGAGGGCAGCATTGCTGTGACAACCACAGCACCATTTATCTAGACACAGTTAAACTAAAAGATTTCCCTAAACTAGTCTCTAGTCTTTTACTAGCTTTTACTTTTAAAAATCTGATGTGATATATTTACTTGAGGCCTTATGTTGAAAGCTTCTCATTGTGTCTTCAAAGCCTTTCTTTTCTACTAAACATAGAAGAATTCCGAGCAGATTTCTCCAATTTCTAGCAGTCTGGTTGCCACTTTTGCCGCAGGTGTTGTTTTCTTGTGTATCAAGTGCTTTAATTTCCTGACATATAAATCCACTCTGTTGAAGGGCACTTTATATCATATCAAGGGTGTTTGAGAAAACATTTGCTGTTGTGGCACAACATGAAGACAACAAACATGTTGAAACTATGGTTTTCACTATTTTTCCAATTATCAAAATGAAGTTGACAAGAGATTTACTTTAATCATTTGTGTTTGAGATGATTTCATGGTACATATTATATTTTGAAAGCTTGTAGCTGATTTATATTTTTCCATAAGGTGACCTCAGTACCTGACACCAACTTTCTTGTTGTGGTGACTGTGTACATTGTCGGCTCCAGCAATAATGCAGTGAGGTGTTGGTTTGTCAGTCCGTGGCTGTTGCGTCAAACTGTTGTCACCATCACACAGAGAAAACAACCAAAGTTCAGCAGGAGAGTGCACTGTACATTAAAGAAGTAACTGCTCACCTCTCTTTCATTTCATCTAAACCGTCACCTGATCTCACTGTGTTGTAGAGCTAGCTTTAATTCTTCTTTCTGTCCATATGCCTAATGGGTTGGATTTGTGTGTATGTGTTGCACACGTCCCGCCCATGTGATGCTGCTGAGTTCTGAGGCGGAGGTTCAATAATGAAAACGAGATTTTCACCTTGTCGAATGTGAACCCTGCTTCTCCTCAGACTGTGGCTTATGTTTTTGTTTTTTCTTTTTTCGAGACACTTAGTTTTGTGATGAAGTGTTTACCACGTGTCAACACTGTCCAGTGGATAGTGGCAGCCAAAGTGGATTGACCTGCCTTGACCACTCTAACGTCCCAAAGACACGTGTGTATTCACAGGTTACTGCAGACTGACTTGAATGATTGCTATTTCTTTTTCCCTCTTCCTTAATTTATACTTGTAACATCATCTTTACAAACAAAGACTCCATTGAAAAAGGATAATAAGGATAATAAAGTTGGTCTGGTTGTCACGGAGTATCTATCTGTGTGTCTGTCTTTTCTCCCGCTGTTGTTTGACACAGTAAATCATATTTTGTTAAAATGTGCTGTGTGCCCAAATAAACCTGTATTATCACTGTATCGGAAGGTAAGTTGAGGTTAGTAAGAAGGTGATGCTGGAATTGGTGTTAAAAACAAAAGTCAAATCGTAACATCTCAGCGATTGTTACTCATCCGTTGAAATATAATGAAACTGAGTTGCCCAGAGGTTTAAATTAATTCGGTAACTGATGATAACAACATATAAAAAAGTATAAACTTGTCCAAAACCAGATGTTATTGGATACGTTTGGTCCCTATTGTTTTGTAATTCTTCATGTTGTACTTTAGACAAAAGGCTTCTCGTACTCTTTCTTCAAACCTTCTTGTCTGTGTTGTCCCTCTAATCACCTCATTCCTGATCCTGTCCATCCTTGTCTCTCCTAAAGAGAATCTCATCTTTAACTCCTCCACCTCCAGCTCTGCCTCCTGTTTTGTATTCCTAGTGTCTCCAGTCCATCCATCAAGGCTGGTCTCACAACTGTCCTGTAAACCAGTGTTCCCCAACACTATTTGCGTCATGGACCGGTCAAACGTCTAGAAATGTTTTCGCGGACAGGTCTTTGAGGTGTAGCTGATAAATACCACTAATGAAAATGAAACATCAAGCATAAAAGTGGTATTTTTTGGACATCTCCTGGACACTCAAACACGAGCGGATCTGGTCCTTTATCAAAACACTTTTTAGCGTCTAATTATAAATAAAACATAAATTGTGTTAAGCTTAGCATCATTTCTCTGCAGCCCGGTACCTATTGCCCCATGGACCGGCACTAGTCCACAGCCCGGTGGTTGGGGACCACTGCTGTAAACTTTTCCCTCCACCAAAGCTGACGTGTCTATCACATGGAACTCTCCATCACACTACAAACAATTGTAAACGCATCTTTAACTTAAATAAGTTTTTCATATTTATTTTAAACCATCCTTCCCTAAACAGTCAACAGTAAAAATCCGGTCAAAGATTTTTTTAGTTTGTGACATTTTGTATCAGGAGTCAGGGGTCAGGAGATGTGTCCATTAAACTTTAGGAAGTCCCTACGTAATTGTGGTTGAAACTAAATCTACTGTATCTCTTCGTGGCGCTAATTTTACCGCTACGGCTGCGTTTGTTATTGTTTAACCGTTTCCACCACGACAGCAGGAGACAGAGACACAGACTGGAGCAGAGAGAGTGAAGGAGCTCAGCTGTATCATAACGACAGGTACGTTATAGTGTTTTTCTTACAAGCTAAACAGTCTTAACTGACAGTTTATTTTAGTTTAATTACTCATCATCGGTTAGAACGTATAGTTAAGACGCTATTAGCCTAGCTATTAGCCGAGGTATATTCACGCCCCGCCCCCGTCCGGCTTCGGTTCGTTTGTTATATTATTATATTTTTATATATTTGACAGGGACAATGTACAAAACCATTTATTTTAAAAAAAACACTCAATAAAAAGTGCATTAATAAAAGAGAGCAACTGATAATAAACACAGACAGTGCTGAATAAATTTCATGTAAATAAATAAATGTAATGTAATAAAACGCAGTTGGTTTTCTTGTTTCCATTTTAATGCTAACAATTGTGTATGTACCGAGGAAGTGGTTTCGTACTTGTAGGTTAAGTCCTTTCACTCCAACAACACAACCAGAATTATACAACACAGATATTATAACTTTATTTTAATTATTACGCATATTAATACGAATATGAATAAAAATATATAAGGTTTCAACTGCTTTAGCTGAACTCCATTCCATTTTTATTGAACAACAGTGCTTGTTTATATGCATAGTACATTTTTTGCTTTGTTTTGTCCACATTTCTTCAACAGAAATTGATTTTCCTCATCACCAATTTTGCCTGAGAGTCCATATGTATTTCTTGAAACTTACTGGGAATACTGGTTGGTGGTGGCCTAGTGGCTAAGGAACTGGACTTGTGTCTGGAAGGGTTTCAGGTACGAATGCCAAGTTAGCACTGAGGTGCACTGAGCATGGCACTGTCCACACTCACTGCACCCTGGGCGCTCAAATTCACACTGTTCACTTTAGTCGTGGGTTAAATACAGAGGTCATGTTCCTTCCATTAATGTTCAGTCTGGGTCATATTTTATGTACATTTTCTTTAGTATCTACTCAATAGCCATGCTTTCCTCTATGGAAAGTGAATCAGTTATTGCATTGTTAGGGTCAATTGTTTTTTTCTTTTCATTTTTTTCTATATCTGCAAATGCTAGACTTTTACTTTATGGACAAGATTCTAAGATACTTTGGACTTGATTTGATTCATAGGATGAAGTAGCGGGAAAAAACAATTCTCGGGAGGAATTTATAGCCTTCATTGTGAACAGGAGCCAGTTTGTCCTGCTAACAAGCTAAACTGTCCTGGTTTCCTGGACAACTGAGCAACATACACCCCCACACGGTCTTCTTCACCAGGGACTGTGTCCTCAGCCGTTGCCACTGGGAATGTTGTGTCTTCGTGAATGTCTGCACATTTAGCGTACAGGACATGGACGTGGACGTGTTTCGTGGTGGAGAAGTGAATGCAGGAGATACAGATGTCCTCCTGTACTCTGGTCTGAAGTCTTTAATGCTTATTAACACTGTGAATTATTTCACTGGTGCACATACAGTAGATCCTCATTAACTTTGGTCATGAACCTCACAGATCTTATCGACAGCAGACCTGTGTCAGAGCCTCAGCCTCTCAGGTTGGACCACTGTGACCTTCTCCTCGATGCCATGGATGCTGAGCTCAGTCAACTGCAGGTAGTTTTTTTTTTCTTTTTCTTTAGCTCTGTGTTCAAGTTCAGAACCATAGAACGGTACTTACCATCCTAATTATATCCAGAGTAATGTTACCACATTTATTGGTCACTATAATAAAATAAATGTGTTTATTTATGTGTGAATGGCAGTGTTCCTTATATTTAATATACATAGGTTTATTTTATGTTTTCATGATTAAAAAAGACACAACACGGAGACACAACATTCTTATTATATTTATTTATTTTGACCTGAGAGGCTCACAATTGTGCAGTGTCCTTACAAGTAAAACAAATCTAAAAAATAAAGTAAAATAAATCTTAAATATATAACAATAAGCACAAGGTCAAATGAAAAAAGTAAAATAAAATAAAAGCAAGAGCAAGAACAAGCAGCATTGAGAGATAATGTATGTGCAGTACGTGGATACAATTGTCCTTACATTTATACACATATACCAGCACATATGTACACACCAACACAACCATATATGTATGTATACACACATATTTGTACCTGTTGCGCCAATGGCAGTGATGCTTCTGCCAGTGTAGAGACCAAACCTTTACATAAAGTGACATGTAAATACATGTATGTATAGTACTAATATACTTAGTGTTTACAGTTTATGTTTACAGCCTGAACCTATGTTCTCCTTTTGACTTGTCTCTTTTTTCAGGGGTTGCCACAGTGACTCAACAATTTCCATCCCTGTCCTCTGTATCTTCTACTCTGACTCCAACTACGTCCATGTCCTCCCTCACTGCATCCATCAATCTCCTCTTTGTCTCCTACCTGGTAGCTCCATCTCTAGGTCCATTCTTCTACCAATGTATCTACTGTTCCTCCTCTGAACATGTCCAAACCATCTCAATCTGGCTTCTCTAGCTTTTTGTCCAATTTTTAGTCTGTACCTATATTACTTATACTATAAAGTGTTTAATACATTTGCTGTGCTTGTACATTAAAAAACACTTAAATCCCTTTTTTCATTTCTGTCATTACAGATCCCAGGACAGAATCATCAGGAACTTTCTAAAAAGCACAATTTCTTCAAAACTGGTAATTTACTCATCATTAAACATTTAATACATTTATTTTTATGACCTCTGATATTTTCCCTTGTAGCTTCTCTACAGTCAAGTCAATCACAGAGCAAAGACACAGGCCTTGGAAGCACCACTCTCACAGACTCTCCAATGTCTTGTCTTGAATTGATACACACTCCAGCAGCTTCCACATCAGGTGACATTTCAATAGAAGGTTATTTCACAATTATTTTAACATGCTTTGAATAAGCAAATGTCTCTCTTCTCTTAAGAAAGGAAAAAAGTACTCAAGATGTCTGGGGAGGTTAGGAAGAAATCTGATGGAAATCCAAGAAAGTTAACTGACATAGAGACTCGTCGAGAAGAAGTCATCTGGAGGCTGGAGAGACTTCTTGGAAACGCCTGTACAAACGATGTTATAACTAAACCTCAACCTCTCTCAGAGAGCATCTGCACAGAGGACTTTGTCGGACGCTTTCAAGACGAGATGGTTGAAGTGGTTTTACCAGAGATTAATATTCCACAGCTGAATGAAGACAAAGCGAAAAGAGGAGCAGAGAACTCTGACAGTGACACACAGGGTGTTGACCAGGTCATAAGAACCGGCTCAGTGTCGGAATCCACCAAAGAAACAGTGGTGAACCAGGACAATGAGACGAGTCAAAGAATGAATCAGAGAAAATGTCTGTCACGCAGTGTGGGAGTGAATGAATCATATGTCAACGAGAAGGAAGCAAAAAGACTCAGTGAGGACAGTAGAAGTAAGTGGTGATAAAGGTCACTGTTGGGTTTCAAATAACAATTAGTGCCAATATGAAATTCTTCCAATACCTGGTTTTTTCCATCTCTTATATAGTTTGTGTTGCACAGCTCAAAACAATATTTGTTTTTTCGATTTCTCTCTGTAAAAGTGAACCTGAATGAAAACATGGACCATGACAGGAGACATTCTCTCAAGACCAGGTTCTTGGCAGGTACAACACACACATTCTAATGAATCCTCCTGTAATCCTCCTGTACTAATGTGTTCTGTAAACAGTTTCTGTCCCTTGTGTCTTGTCTATGCAGGTGCACCTGTAATGAGTTTTGACTCTGTGTCCATCGCTAGTGACCTTGACTCTGTCTCTACAGACCAAGTCAGACAACACATTCAGACTAGTACAGGTGAATGAAACAAGTATGTCCAAATATGAATAATAAAAGTGAAATTTAGGAAATTGGACACTTACTCTCTGTCCTCAGGATGGCGCTCAATCATTCAGTCTGTCATGGGTTTGGAGGACAACCTGAGTGACTTTGACCCAGTGACAGAAGAAGAAAGTGAAGCTCAGTCTCCGTCAGGTGAAGTATTTGTGACTGTTATTTACCCAGTGGCACAAAATGTTCTTTTAATTTTTTTTTTCTTCTCCGCCACAGTTCAAGGCTCTACTTGTGCAGATAAAAAGAAAAATCCTTCTGTTTGCAAAGTGTTGCACAAGAAGAGAGAAACATTTAAGTAAGAGAACCAACATTTACCATGAACCAAAAAGAAATGATTGATTTAATGTAATGCAAAGTACATTTTGCATTTTTCGTAACTTAAAGAACTGATGGCAAAGACACAGATGAGGACATGAACAGTGGACTGCACAGGTCAGAGACAATCCAGTGTGAGAAAATGAAAGAGCGGCTGAAGACACTCAGACAAGTAGGAAAACCTTCCATTTGTGAGGTCTGTGTGTCTGTGTCTTTCCCTTTCCCTGCTGTTGTGTGGTGCTGGTTGATCACTGTGAGCACAGTCACCTGTGTCTTTGTAATTAGTCCTCACTCGTGTCACCTGGTGCCCTCACTATATATTCCCCTCTCCTTCACTCAGTCTTTGTTGGTTCATTGTCTAGGTTTGTCCCGTCATGTGCTGTCCTGGTTTGTTGTGTTTGATGTCCTGAGAAGTCTGTTTATGGTGATATTAGGTGAAGTTTGGTTTGGGTTGAAGAAGCCAAACAATTTAGTTGTATTTGAGAACAGTAGTTGTTCTAGAGTCTGTTTTGTTTATTGTCAAGTTTTGTTCTTTTGGTTAAAATAAACTTTGAAAATTCAAGAGGAACCTTCCTGTGCTGCATTTGGGTCCTACTTCGTCTTCCACGACACCTGCTCCTAACACCATTTCCTTTTTTTCTCATTTATATTTGTGTAATTTTCTTTAGGCTTGTGACACATTAATTTGTTTGTATTCAGAAATGTGAGAAAGAGGAAGAGCTGCTCCGGCTGAAGAGGTCTCAGCTGAAAGATGCTGATCTCTGCCTGTCTGGACTCCAACAAAAAAGAAAGGTGAGTGAAAAAGAAATTTGAAGAAGCAAAGAGAAACATCCCCGAATAAAATCCTACTAACAGTTTATGGTCAATGCCCGTGGCCCAGCATGCCTTGCAGGAACTACAGCACCTGACCACAGAGAGGGCACAGCTAGAGACAGAAAAGCAGAATCAGGAGTCGGTTCTGAGGGACAGCAGAATGGAGCACCACTCCCTCAGGTATCAGACCACCCTAATAAATAATAAAATAAAATTTTTTTTTTTCTGAAACTGACAAAATAATAATTTCTAACAAAACAACCTGATGTCATTGTCTTCTTTTCTCTATGAACCTTTGTGTTCTTGTTAGGATCAGTGCAAGGGGAATGTTGAAATATGTTTTAGTATTTTTCCTGTGTGTTTTTCACAGGGTTCAAGTATTGCAACAAAAACATACTTCATTGATGTAAATTCATATCACATGACAGTACAGTATTAAAAACAACAGTCCCATGTTGTTCTGTGTGTTACAGTTGCCAGTATGAAGTGTTGAAAAGACAAAGACAGTCCTGTCTGAATAAAACCAGAGACCTGGATATAGAACTTGCATCTGTGAGTCGGCACAAAGAGACACTGAAGGCTCATTGTGAAGAAAAGGTAATAAAATTCTGAAGGTTTATGGTATCAAATATTGTCACATTCCACACCCGGGGACAGAAACCAGTCTCAAAAATATGCTGTTTGTTTCCTCTAAAAAATAATTTAAAGGTAGAGGTGGTGGGGGTAGGTAGAGGAAATACATAAAAATTAAGAAACACATGTTAAACCTCATTAAGTCATGGTTCATGGTTTGACTGCATACATAGGTTTGCATCTTTAATCTGCCACATGGAGAAAATCTATGTTTTTAGCTGGATGACAATGACCCTGCTGAACTGTGGCTACTTCCCTTTATGAGTGTGTGTCACGTCTGAAGAAAACAATAATCTTTTCAGTCTTGTCGCAGATCAAATTTTGTTAGGGTTATTCTACTGCTTACATTAATAATTGGAAATTTTACACTTATTTTTAATCAGTTAAATAATCAGAATAATCAGAGACCAGAGAGGATACGTGTCTCAATCTGCTTACTTAATCTCAAAGTTTTATACTCTACACCAGTGTTCCCCAAACCTTTTTTGCGCCACAGACCAGTTAAATGTCTTCTACTATTTTCATGGACCGGTCATTAAGTTGTGGCAGATAAATAACCCTTAATAAAATAAATTTTCTGGTGTTCTGAAATATTTTCCTACCTATAAATTTTTCCTACCAAAATTAACTGTGCATGCACACAACAAAGGTTTTTATAAGTGTTATAAGTGTCAGGTTACACCCAGTCTATAACTTTCTCCTACCAGACCGGTATAAAAGTTAGAATCTTGTATCAATGACTCTGCGTCATTTTGAGTTTATTGTTGTTGTCTTCACTGAGAAAATATTTCCTAATCAAATATAGTTGCTTTATTGATGATGGAATCCTAGTCATTCTATTGGTCAGTTCTTTTGTTGATGTGGGTATGGATCAAGTAATAGACCATAATAGACAGATGGGGCCAAAAGGAAACATTATTTCTCTGCGTCCTGGCACAAATTCACCCACGGACCAGTACCGGTTCCAGGCCCAGTGGTTGTGGACCAGTGATCTACAATATTATACCCCATTTTGTGTGCTATATCACTGTTTGCTGACCAGAGCTGCCTTCAGATATCCACGTTGGAAAGGGAGGAAATGGAAAGACAGTTGGATTTGGCAAAAGCTGCACTGTTTGCTGAACAACGACGAGCAAGAGAGAAGCTGGAGGCCCTCCATGAGGTGGAGTATTTAATACTAGAGTTTCTTGTTTATTTATAATAACCATTGAGTTCATATAAAATGTGAAACAAAATACTTCCCTATGAGTAGAATTTAGAGCAGAGTCGTGAAGAACTGGAGAGAGCTACAGAGGCAGAGCGGTCAATAAGGAGCAGCTACACAAATCTACAGGAGAAAAACCTCAGGAAAAAGGAGCAGGTGGAGGTGAGACTTTTATCAGGTCCAAAACAGGAAAGTAAATAAAAAACTTTGCTACCATCAGCATTGCACAACAAATATGTTATCAATAGCCATTTACAAACAGTACATTTTGCCAAACTTTTTTGTTCACATTCAGGTACTTGAGGTTCAGGTCAGAGATCTCCAGGTGGAGCTAAGAGAGGGCAACATCAGGGTGGGGACTCTGGAGAAAATGTTGACCCAGAAAGAGCTGCAGTTGCTCAACATTCAGGAAGAACGTCAGGCTTTACAGACGGAATGTAACGGCCTGAAGGGGGAGCTACAACTCCTAAGAAAACAACACAACAGTGCACTGAAGAAGGCAGAAGAACAGAACTATCAAACAATGGCAAGTGTTCAGGTTTTGTCTGCCAGTACTCATCATACTCATTAGACCTCTGAGACACTTTTTTCCATTATATTATACCTTCTCAATAAGCTGATCATATTGTATTTTTTACCTGGTCATGTTTTTTGCAGCAACAAGAGGAGGAATCAAACAAACTTAAAATATCTCTGGAGCAGCATAAGGAGCAGGCAAAGAAACGTGAAGATGAGCTGTGTAAAGAAGCATTTGCAAAGGTATTGTAATTCAGATTTTACATTTTCAGCCTAAAATATCGATTTCTAGAACAGGAAGGTTGGATTTTAACCGTTGTCTCTGACACAGGTGCGTAAAGCAGTAGAGGAAGAGAGGATGAAATGGGAAGGTGAAAAGGAAGAAGCTGTACAGCTGCAGAGACAAATTCTGGAGGAGCAGAACAGAAAGTCCCTGGAGAGGATGGCGAGTCAGATACAGCAGGAAAAAAACAAAGCACAATCCCTTCAAAATAAAGTTTTGGAACTGAAAACAGTAAGAACCACTTTGACAATTACAAATATTAACTACATTCACCAGAGATAATTTCTTGAATGGCTAAGAATGATTTTTTTTATTCAATCTTTGTATAACTCTCATTTTCTTTTTAAGAAAATACAGGAGCTGGAGCAGGAAGGCTGTGTCCAGCAGAGAGAGCAGGAGTCTTTGCTGAATGTTATTTGCAAATCACTGAAAGAGGAGCATCAGGCCGAGCTGCAGAAGCTGAAGAAAGAGAGAGCACAGGTCTTAAGGAACATAAAAAGTTATCAATCGTAGATGAGGATCTTTGTTGTACTTTGTGAGTTTAAATTAGTGTTACGGTCACAGGAGACACAGAGGACAGTCCTTCAGCTGAGACAAGCTGCTCGTCTGGCAGAAGAAGAAGCCGACACGCTCCGGGTGACGCTTAAAGACAGAGAGAGCACTCATAACCAAATCAGAGCAGACTGGGATCAACAGCACAGACACTGGGCACGGGAGCTGGAAGCAGAGTTCCAGCATCTGCATCTCCTATTGGAACAGAGCAGCTCCAAACAGAGCTGTGTACAACTGCCTGTCAGGTAGAATATCATTCATCAACTATGTTGGTGGATGTGAATCATTACCAAGCCAGGTTGTTTGTTTTGATAAAATGTACCTTTTCAGTTCTTCAGTGGCTGAGGGACTGATGAGACTGAGAGCAGTGAGAGAAAATGTGGAGAAGTTTATTAAACATTTACAACAGGAGATGCAGTTACAGAAACAAACGACTGAACAGCTGAGAAATGACAAGGTGAAGTGTTTTCTCTTGAACTGTGATAAGCAAAATGTAAATATACATTTATATATATATATATATATATATATATATAACAGTCATGGAAATGATTAGACCACTCTGCTGTTTTCTTCAATTCCTTGTTCATCTTAATGCCTTGTTCCACTAAAGGTTTATCACCTGGGGGAAACAATGAACACAAAACCATGCAATGACTAAAAGCACTGTATTTGTCCATGGCCAGAAATCAGCTCTGAAATTAAACTTAATTATGAGCCTTTTTTGTCGGTATTATATTTGTCCAGATTAATGTAGATTAAGTGGAAGCAGACTTTTAAATGGACAAGAAATTAAAGAAAGAGTGGTCTAATCATTTTTTCCATGACTTTTTTCCATATACATATATTACTGTGTATTATTTGTTTGCAGGATCAAGAGATGGACATCCAGAGGCAACAGCTCAGAAAGGAGAAGAATCAAGCACTGGAGTTACTTAAAGAACGTCTCATTCAGGTGTGTATCCTCCTAATTGGCACCACAACGTCTCCTTCCAAAGTCATCAGCTTCACCCTCACCATTGACAGCTCCCCAGTTTCCCCCTCCCCTCAGGTTAAGGGTCTGGGTGTCATCCTTGACAGCACTCTCTCCTTCCAGGCTCACATCAGTTTCATAACCCGCATACAGCGTATTTTCACCTCTGCAACCTCAACAAACTCCGCCCCTCACACCGCTGATATCCTTGTTCATAGCCTTGTCACTTTCCATCTGGACTACAGCAACTCTCTCCTCTACGTCCTCCCCCAAAAGTCTCTCCATAAAATAGAACTAGTCCAAAACTCAGCAGCCCGTATCATCACAAAGACCCCTTCCCACCATCCCATCACCCCTGTCCTACAGCATCTCCACTGGCCACCAGTTAAATATCGAATCAATTCCAAACTTCTCCTGCTTACTTATATCACAATCCACAATCTCCACCCCGCCCTCCCACTCGGTCCCTCAGACCTCCTCCATCCCCCTCTCTGTCCCACCTATCCGCCTGAGTACTATGGGAACCAAAGTAATCAGTCGCTCTGCTCCACACCTCTGGAAAGCCTTACCTTCTGATCTCCATAATTGTGACTCTCTCCCCACCTTCAGATCTAAACTCTCAATGCACCTGTTCCAGACTGCATACTCCCTCTAACCTCCACCCTCCCTGTCTCTGTTCTTCATATATTTCCACATTTTTCTATGCCTTGTTTTTATAATTATCTATTCTTATTTTATCCCTTTGCAAAGTGCCCTGAAAGATGCTTATAAATAAAATGTATTTTTATTTATTATTATTATTACATCTAAACACTATTACAACTAAATACTAACACTACATCTAAACACATTATTACATTATTATTACATCTAAAGACAAAAGTTCCTGCTTAAGGAAAACATGATGCAATATGAAAGTGATGCTCATTGTTTATTATTTGAGCAGGAACATGTTGAGGAGTTGAGCAATATGAAAAAGGCATCCTTCATGGACAGAGGAGGAGGAGGAGGAGGTGAAGGAGTGGCAGCATCTCTCCGTAAACAGCTGGAAGCCAAGGACCTGGAGCTGAGGCAGGTTCAGAAGAGTATGGTACAGTGGAAAGAACGGACTGCAGCTCGTCTGGCCTGCAAGTTTGAAGAGGAGTTGACCGCAGAACTGGAAAGGTAAAATGAAAGACACCATAAACACCTCATCTAAGTGAAGGTATTCAACCAGGGGAAAATGTACTGTAATGGACAAAATTGATGTCCCTTCTGTTGCTGTGATGTAAAGTTTTGCTCTGGATGTTCATCATCCTGCAGGTGCAAGACAAAGTTGTTAAGGGGAAGGTAACTCCTGGTTTCTCCGTCTGCCAAGCACAGTAGTAGTTGACATACTAACCATAGCATTCATCACATTAGCATGATCATTCTTCAACTCATTAATATGTCCTGACCTACACACACCTGAAAGGCATCCTTACCTCAAACCTACAGGTGTTGTAAACTTAGATACATTCTTTTTTTTAGCAAAATGCAGAGTGAAGAGGGGAGAAGGCAGGAGACTCCTGAAAACCTGAGAGGAGAGATGATGCCTGGAAAGGTTAATGTTTAACCCTGAGCTTTAATTATAATGTACCATGTTGTTAAATATACAAAAACTACAACCTAACAGCGCCACCTCTCTTATTCCTCTCCCTGGACATGCAGACCTCAGCTGCTTCTTCTTCTGCCTCCCACAGTCCATCAGATGTGGCATCATTCAAGCTTCTGCGTTACCTCCAGACCAAAGTGAAGCAACTGCGTCTGGAAAATCAGGCCTATAATTGGAGCTCATCTCCCCCGCTGTCGCTTTCATAGTTTGACAGTGAGTTCTTTGTCACAAATGTAGATACTGTACATATTCTAAGAACAGGCTGAGAGTAGACTGGAAAAAACCTACAAAGATCAAGTTACAAAACTTGATCTTTGAGCTTTGACTGTTCTGGTGGTTATTTCCATTCTCATCTTACCAACAGCTATAGAAGTGTGTAAAAGTGGAGATTTAATTGTTCTTTAAGGAAAACTTCAGGGCAATAGATTTCAAAGAATCATCAATTTTGACGTCTGTGGTATATTTGAGAGTCTAGATCATGGTTTGGTTCATGTTTTGTCAGTTGGTCAAAACAGACCCAACAAAATGATGCAATACATTCTGGATTGCTGAAGTAAGCCAATGATGCAAAAAAGGCAGTTTCATTGGCCCCCGCAAAACCTGTACCATGATTTTATGATATTAAGTCGAGATTATTTGCACAGAAACTGGTCAGGACACCAGGAGCAGGATCTAGAGAAGGTTGAGATGTTGTTCTTGCGCCTAAAAAAAGGTTTGTTTAGGACAATCTGAAGAAAAACATAAATGTGTCCATGGATCAGCACTTACTGTAGTACTGACTTTGGAATTGGCATTTCACAGTACAGTATATTTGAAGAAACTGCAGTAGAAATTGCAATATTCTGCTCCGAGGCACAACTTCAACTCCAGTTGCTTTTCTTTGACCTTTTCTTTAGGAAAGTCTATGTCACATGACTAGAAATAGATACATTCCTCAACCAATGTCAAAGAAAAGTTTTTTCTGATATTTGATGCACAAATTCCCCCTGACCTTGGCCTGTTTTTCCCCAGTCTTGTTAAGAGGTGAAATACTGCTGTCTTCACAGATCTTTCAAGGCCAAGACGGAGCTGGACTTCAGAGCATATCAGTATCCAGGACGGTCACAAGTTAAAATCTCAGACGTTACACTCTCTAAGAGTTCACTCAGGGCATGACTCCCAACGGTGTCAAACTAATTTTTATCCAGAGCGGTCAGAGATGAATGGTGTATTGTAAAATGTTTGAGATTACAAGCAGGTCACAGTGACAAATACCTATTCCTATGATTTGCTCATCAAGTTCACAGGTGTTATAGCTGTTAAAGGTCACATTGAACTTGAATGAGTGACAGACTGTCATTACTGTCAAGACTCAAGATCATGTGATGTGCTGTTGCCCAATCATCTCGTAAAGCGGCAGGTTCTTTTTGAGTCATTTGCATGTAGTCATCAAGATTACAGTATTGCAGATGCAAAACTTAAATAAAACTGTAATAAGGCCTTACATTTTTACTAGACCCAGTTGTGATTTATATCAGCTTTCTAACATTTACAATTTATTTTCTCTTGGTTGGTAAAAGCTGTTTTATAGTGTCTGTATGAACTTATAAATTAACTTATTAAATGACCTGGAGGTCAAGGATTTTCAACAATCCGGGGGTGATTCCTATAGAACACTTCCAACAACTGTGTTAATAAAAGAAGGTAAATTTAAACATGGCAAATAAGGGGTTTATTTATAAACAAATACAAAGTAGTAATACTCCATGGCTGAATGAACTTCTGGTTACAAAAAGGAAAAGACATTCAAAAGATAGACGCTTCACTTCTAACTTCTCACCCTCTTCACCCCCAACCCAAGCTTATCAATGAATATCCACCACAAGAACAACTGTAGGAACAGCTTCAAGCAAATGTGAAGTCCAGAAAAAACCATTACGCAACATATAAAAAAAACCCTTATATTCAAAAGCTGAACACAGCTGTTGTACAAAGAACAACAAAATAATTCACATTACATTGTGCTACTGGCCAGACATTAGCAAAATTCTGTGCAAATAACATTGTAGGAAAAAGAGCAAGGTTTCATTTTTGCATGCGTATTTTTGAGCTGTCGACATATTAAACAATGTATACCATAACTGGTACAACGGCTGGTTTTAAATAATGTAACAGCTTAGAATGTTGCATTACAGCTACGCATTAGATCACATGCATAAAAAAAAGAACTTGTATTTTACTTCCTAGTGCTTTACAGTTTTTGTCTCTACTTTGATTGTATTATGCTTTGGCTGGCTATTAAATTCAATAAACAGGGTTACATTTCCATGTCCTCCTCTCCAGGGCTGTGAGCTATGGAAAAGCTGTAGGGAAGAGAGTGTGTGTCTGTGGATGGACTGGTGGAGCTCAGAGAACTGTGAGGAATAGGAGATGGACAAGGAGCAGAGGGTTGCCTCAGTAAAGTCTGTTGCTTACGCTGCTTTTGTAATGCATCTTTGAGCCTTGGACAAAAGTGGTCTTCAGGTGGACGCCAAAGCACCAACTCCATACAGGAATGACTCCTTTATAAGCAATAAAAAGAAATAATTAAGAAATATGACAACATTTAGTTTAACCAACGCAAGGGTTTCATAATATTTTACATTTTATTTCAAACTTACATTGATTGTGCCACTTTTTGAGGTAGAATGTCACTAATGCCTCGCTGCAGACCCTCCTTCAGACTGTCTGAAATCACAAGCACTGGTCTTCTTGGAGCTGGCTCAATTTCCAGATCCTCCTCTTCATCATCATCCTCCAGTGTTATTCTACAGAAGGAACAAAAGAAAGTGTTTTAAAATGTCATCTGTAGTTCTTCTTCTTTTCCTTTCGGCTTGTCCCCTTTTTTCAGGGGTTGCCACAGCGAGTCAACAATTTCCATCTCACCCTGTCCTCTGTATCCTCAACTCTAACTCCAACCACCTCCAGGTCCTCTCCCACTGCATACATAAACCTCCACTTTGGCCTTCCTTTTCGTCTCCTACCTGGTAGCTCCATCTCTAGCATTCATCTACCAATATAACAAATATCGCTCCTTTGAAGATGTCCAAACCATCTTAATTTAGCTTCCCTAGCTTTTTCTCCCAACCTTCCTGTCTATGTTGTCCCACTAATCACCTCATTGATCCTATCACAATTATCACAATGTCATCTGCAAACATCATGGTCCATGGAGACTGCTGTCTCCATGGACCAACCGACTTCATCATACAAAACCACAATTCCTCCCTTGTCTCCCCGTCATAGGCCTTTTCTACATCTACAAAAACACAATTTAGCTTCTTCTGACCCTCTCTGTACTTCTCCAGCAACGTCCTCAAGGCAAATATTGCATCTGTGGTACCCTTTCTCAGCATAAAACCAGACTGTTGTTCACAAAATGTCATCTGTAGTTATTCAATTAAGAAACATAGACTTCTGCTAATACACTCATGGTTTATGTACCTGTCTTCGATCTCCTGCAATTTTCTCTGAGCAGCCTCTATCTCCATACAGGAGTTTTCTGCTTCAGATCGGGCCAGAGTGGGTGAATGCTGTGGTAATGTTAGAGGCTGAGGGCTATGGCTGGACTGTTGAGGCTTAGTGTTGACTTGTTTTGCAGACAGGGAATGGCAGCTGTTTGCTGAAGGCCAGACCTGGTGAGTGCAGGGGATTGGGACTTCTGAAATGTCTGCTTCGGATTCCACCATTAACCTCCTCTTTTTGGCACTGCATCCCCTGTGAGTACACATACATTTGTTAGTATTCGTGGCCGTGGAAAAATGTTAAGTGGGACTAATTATTCTGTGCATCTCACGCTTACTCATCATCGACTCTCCTCCGGTGTTTCCTGAGGCAGCGAGTCTCCCAGCTGCTGTGGGCCAGGAAGACAGACATATCAAAACCAGTTAATATATTGCAACCAATAGCTGCCAGTGTATTCCTGCAAATACTAAAATCAATGGCTACTCACTTGTTTGGGACTGTTGGTCTTTGTAGGTGACCTGTATTTGGAGGTCCGAAATCAAATTCTGGAAGGCTGTTGGGGCTTGAAAATGGGTACATGGCCGGCAAGAATTTGAGTTCATGGCCAGAAGGAACTGAATGATGCATCGTCATCTGGTCCAAAAATGATTTATGGGCAGAAAAACAGAAAGCCATGTATCAGTTCCACTACCATGGAAAATAACTGTTGTTTTAATATAAATTATATGATGAGGGCATCATAATGCAAGACATGTTTATTGTTATTTTGCTTATCGAAACGCAATACTGTCCTCTTCTTTTCGGCTTGTCCCTTTTTTCAGGGGTTACCAGTGAGTCAACAATTTCCATTTTACCCTGTCTATATCCTCAACTACCTCCATGTCCTCTCTCACTACATCCATAAATCCCCGTTTTGGCCTTCCTCTGTGTTTCCTATCTAGTAGCTCCATCTCTAGAATTCTTCTACCAATATATCCATTGTCCCTCCTCTGAACATGTCCAAACCATCTTAATCTGGCTTCTTTTCCCCCTAATCCTGTTTATGATTGTCACCCCACAGAGAACCTCAGCATCTTTAACTGTGCTTTTTGTTTTCTACCTATTCCTAGTGTATCTAAACCAAACATCATGGCTGGTCTCACAACTGTCCAGTAAATTCCTGTATTCCTTTTCTCACTAGTCCAACCCCTTAAACTCTCTATGATTTCTCCTCGTTTTTACCTACAGCAGATCACACTGTCATCTGCAAACATCATGGTCCATGGAGACTCCTGTCTCCTTTAAGTCTTCTGTCCTTTCAACAGCACACCTCACAAATGTTGAACTGTCCACATACGTATCCTGCCACCAATCATAACATACTTCTCTGCCACTCCTGACCTCTTCATACGAAACCACAATTCCGTCCTTGACTCCGTGTCATAGGCCTTTTCTAAAATCTACAAAAACACAATGCAGCTCCAATGCACACTACTGTTCAAAATGACAACAAAAGTAGTCTGTAATTTTTGTCTGTAAATATTAAACGGTGGGTATTGCACTATTTCACAGCACTGCGGACCATCACACATAAAACACTCAACTCAGCTTATTCACTTAAATATGGTCCAGCGATGTATGAACGTTATCGACAACACAAACTGAAACGTACGCGTAGCGTAGAATTTCAATTGGCTGCTTGACAGTCAAATACAAGGCCATGTACCGTGGAATAAAACAACATAATACGACATTAACGGCTCACTTTTCGTTATGAATAACTTTCGATAACTTGTCCAGCTGGTGAAACTGACCGACTCGTGCAGCTGCCCTGCCCCTTACGTGTTTTTGTTGTCGTCTGGTTAGCTCTACTTCGTGCATCTAAACACGTTTCTTGTTAGCTCGCAACAAAGCTGTGTTTCGATGCACAAACATACGTGACAATAAAACGAGTGCCTTACCTAAAATCAAGACTTTGCCCCAAAACGAAGGTCTAGACTCTAGTGTGTTTGAGTGGCTGGATTGGCTAACTGCGATAAAATTGCGTTAGCCAGGTATTCTGTATAATAAGCGGAGTCAGAAGATACGCAAAGATCCTACTAACAGTCACGTAGACCGTATTGGTGAGTTATGGGAAATGTAGTTGACGTGAAGTAACGGCTATTTACGATTTACTGACCAATTATGAAAAGACTTTTGTTACTCCTTTAGTCTAACACAGAAATAAAGAGTTCGACTAAAACAAACATAAGTCGGCAGTTTAATTAGGTTGCTATATTATTTCAATATTTTAAATAAGGAAACTTTGTTACGGAATAATTATAATGTAATAATAATTTGACATCCGCCTGTAGTTTTTTGGCGTTTTTAAACAAAGACTGAAATCAACTGACAAGAGAAATACCCCAACTTCCTGTTTCGGACCTCGCCGTTATTGTTTACGGCAGGGTGGTCGTAGTAGTCTGCGTAGCTGTTTGACGTCGCTGGAAAAAGTCAACATCAACAACGAGACTCTCCAGCACTGTCTTGTGTATTTTTAAAGGAAAGGGGACTGCTAGCTGCTAACAGAGCACCGTTCTGCGTTTTTTTCAACTGACCTGGCCACTCAAGTGACGAGTCATGTGACCCTTTTATGCCAGAAGTGGCTATCTTCGCTCGTTTTCTCACGGATGTCTCAGTCTTGACTCGGGAGTCTCTTCCAGGAGGTAACTGGGCGCTGTGTACAACATTTCCTCGACGTCCAGCTGACTCTAACAAGAAGAAAACCGCGGTAATATAATGTCATTGTAACTATTTATTATTATGACGTTTGGCAGTTCTTAAAAAAACACTGTAAATCAATTTTCACCAAAATGGCTGTTAGTTATACCTTTGTTTTGAACGTGCCTGCGCTGAGCGTGGATACTGTGTATAACGGTGTATAATTGTAATAATGGTGTATTTTAACTTGTGTTTTCTAACAGGTAATCCATGATGATATATTGGGTCTTTCTATCAATACTGCTGGCCTTTGGGTCAAGCAAATCACGAGGTATGTAATTGATTAAAACGTTGTCGTTATACCTATAGTTCTTATCTTTATCGACAAACCTATGGAATCTTGGCGATAATTACCTGGCTGTCATGATGCCGTTTTCCTGCCACGGTTTGCTGTTGTTGGCCTTTAGTATCAACCAAGTCCTTGACATGAAGGTTCTTTGCTTCCACTTTTCCAGGGATACTGCTGAGGCAGCATTTGTGCTTCTGTGGAGCCTCGCATTTCTCAATTGTGTCAGCAGTTAAATGCTTTTCAAACATCTTTCTCCTACTGTTTCATCCAGCTACCGAGGATCCAAACAATGAGCTACTCCTGTCTCTCAATAAGGACCTCCTGCGTTCCCTGGACGCCCAAGATGCACAACCCAACCCCAGTGTCCATCTGGCGTTAAGACTCTCCAATCTGCACAATCTTGCAAAAGAGAGCGAACACTTGACCAAACTAAAGACTCATATTCACAAAATTCTACAAGAGTAAGTTCTTAAACTCTACATCAAGTACCTTTCAGATTTCTACAAGAAACATTTTGTTACACAATGTAACATCTTGGTCTTGGTCTGTTCCAGATCTTTGTCCAGCAGCCACCATGGCATTGGCCAGGTAGCACTGCACACTCTGGCACTGAGGTCCTCCTGCCATGACCTGAACACCGTTTTTGTCACCGTCAATGATAAGAAGGAGACACTGCTGACACATCTGAAGAGGCAGATGGAACAGGAAAAAGAATATATCGTTGGTCAGTTTTCGTTGATTTATTAAGTCATTCAAACGCAGATAAAATTTGGATTTGTGGATTTTGGGGAAAAAAACAAGAAACTTTTTCTCATTTTTGATACAGTCAACAGCCGACCTCTGACCAACTACTACCAGTACGCCCTGGGAATAGTTGCTCTTTGCACTAATGGGGTCAGAGTGAACAGCCATGTTTCCAACAAGTTGATCAAAGCAGTGGAACATCAACACTTAACACAGGGAGATGTTGGCAGTATTGGTGAGTCTGAGCTAGTGTGATATGACTCGTTTGCTGTATGCAAGCAACACTTTTCAAATATATCAAAATGTATAACAAATGAAGTATACTTACAAAGTAAAACAAAAGAGGGTTTAAACATGATTTTTTTTTAAGCGAAACCAAACCTCTTGTATAATTGAGAAAAGTTTGGTGTTCTAGATTAGTGGTGCCCAACCACTGGGCCGGTGACCAGTACCAGTGCGTATGTGAATTGGTGCCGGTCCACAGAGAAGTAACGTTTCTTTTTGGCCCCATCTGTCTATTACTTGCACTTGATCCATACCCATATCAACAAAAGAACTGACCAATAGAATGGCTAAGATTCCATCATCAATAATGCAACTATATTTGATTAGGAAATATTTTCTCAGTGAAGACAATAAACTCAAAATGACGCAGAGTCATTGATACAAGATTCTAACTTTTTTTACCAGTCTGGTAGCAGAAAGTTATAGGCTGTGTGCACTTGAGAAATCCCTCTTGTGCCCATGCACAGTTAATTCAGGTAGGAAGATTTTATAGGTAGGAAAATATTTCAGAACACTAGAAATATAATTTTATTAAGGGCTATTTATCTGGCACAACTAAAGGCCCAAGAACACTGGTCTAGACAACTCTTACAACGTTGAATGGACCATATCTGGCTCCTGGGCTTTAGCATGTCCATGTCTGATATAGCTGTAGTATAAAATGAGCAGCAATTGTCTCTCTGACTTGTTCTGACCAGATACATATGCCATGGCCGGGATGGCCCTTCAGTGTGTGAAGGACAGTAGATTTTATGGACAAAACCCTACTGAACTGGACTTGGCTCTCGGAATGATCAACCAGAAGCTTTTGGACTCGCGTAGGACTGACAACCATATAGGCAACCAGTTCAGCACTGGTCTGGCAGTTCAGGTGGGAATCTCTTTACTGCTTCTTCTGTAGTGTGAAATGATACACAACATGATCTACTCCGAGTTTAAAAGTATTTATACTCCCAGGCTTTGTTCACGATGGGCACACCAGTGGTTGACTTTGCTGCATCGATTGAAGCCATGAGAACGTCTGCTAGAAACTCTATATACCAGAACCCCATGGCCCTATCCCAGGTCCTTCCTGCTCTTCATCAAAAATCCTACCTGAAAGTAAAAGACCTCCAGTGTCTCAATGAAGACAGTATGTCCAGTATCACACCTCAACAATCCCAATCCTTTTTGTCTACAACTGTTATTTACATGTGCCATATATTTATCCACAGATAGTTTGGTTCTGGAGCCTCTAGATCCTCTGGAGGTTTTACCAAGTCAGACCAAAGTGGCAGTAAGTGTGGAAGTGTTGAGCAGTGGGATTTCCCAGGTGTACTCTACTAAAGTTCCACACGGCAGTACTTTACTACAAGCCCTGGAGATACTCATGGCAGAAAACCAAGACTTCACGTGAGTGTATTTGACAGACGTCACTGCAGTATAGCCCAGAGTGTATAGTCAGTGCTGTTTGTTTTACATGACACTTGTTTGATAGGTTTGAAACGGAGGACACCATGTGGGGTCCATACTTAAGTGCTGTTAATGGAGAACAGGCCAGACAGAGTGACCACGCCTACTGGCACATGTCTTCAAATGGTGTTTCACTGTCAGAGGGTGAGAACAAACAGGCTAAACTTTTGACCAGTTGTATAATCACTCTTCATTTATTACCCTGTTACTTACACTGTGTTATTTATTCTCAGGTATTGGTGAGTTCAAGATTCGGGAGTCGCAAAATCTCACCCTCCAGAACAAAAGACACTGAAAACCCTTAGAAATTCCAGATTTTATGCATATATATTTTTTGTCATTCCATTTCAAGGAGATGGTGATGGGAGTAGGAATGTAATTGTGCTGTGATTTTATAGTCAAAGTATCCTATAAATAATAATGTAAATTGATTTTTTTTAATGATTTTACTTTGAGGAAAATGAACTTTTAAATAAATAAAAATATATACACGTGTGGTTTAAGTCGATGGTGTACAAAAAAGGTGTCAACCTCAGGCCCGGGGGCCAAATCTGGTTCACATTGTAATCATATCTGGCCCCTGAGATAAAATCAATGTCTACTACAGTTGGCCAACCAGTATGTAGACCTTACACCAAACAAATACCAATTATGTGTGATTTATTTCCAAAGTAATTTCTCATGTGTTGATACTATGAAGCTTTGGCTGTTCCAGATTCAATGTTTCCACATGAAAAAACGATTTTACATAACTGGAGAGAGGGAAAAACATGTACATTTATAGTTAGTTTTTTAGTATATTTTGAGTTTGGCTTGTGAGTTTTTAATTCTGAATACAGGTTTCACATTTTATAAATACTATATATATATATGTATATAGCTTTTATTACATCACTGACTTTACACCTGTAACAACTGGTTGTACAATGAACAAATCAAATAAAATGTTCTAAAGTCTTTAATATTCATTACCACATTTACATGTTAAATAGCAAAAGCGACATGAGTGGGTGGCAGTGCAGGGGTGCATCAAATTCACAGAGTGGGGTGAATTGCTGTAGGGTATTATTCACCTCAGAGCGTCACCAGAGTTTATTTATTAGTGTCTAGGTTAAGTTTTTTTGCACAGGTACCACACTTGGCTCCAGAGGGTTCCAGATTTGAATCCACCACCTGCCAGGTTACCACAGCTCAAAGCGGCCCATTGTTCAGGGATCGCATTTCATTATGCGCAGTGGTGTGTGTCACAATGACAAGGAGGTTGCTTTCCTTCCTTGTCCTTGTAATGTCTAATTGTCGTGACATCTTTTATTGCTGCTTCTTTGTCTTATATGTGTTGGCACATCCGCCAAAAAAAAAGTAAAAAGTAAAACAAAGGGAACCGTAACCGAATGGAAAATAAGTCTAGATCTGTACGGTAATGGCGACCTCTAGTGGTAGTAGAAATACCCTGCACTCTATCTTCTAAGTAAACATGTGTTGGACGTAAACAGAAAAATGTTAACAATTCACCAGCAGAAAACACCAATTGACAGGTTTCTGCACACAAAGCGACGGTGTTTATAAAAAATCGCGAAATTCTACATTAAAAAATCCTAATTAAATTGACTGCCGAGTAAAAATTAAGGAAATCAAAAATTCCTTATCATTATCATATTCCGTATTACACTGAGGTAATGCAAGAAATTCCCAACTGACTAAGGTCGATTGGTCTTTAACCTGGTAGTCAGTGAAACCACCTTTTCTCTAATTCAACACAAACGTTTCAATAATGTACTTTTTCTGTCAACACTGGTCTGGTCTGGATGTTGCAATGATCTGTTTAATCCCAGCTTCATGACGCTTGTTTGCTGACCACCGTTGCGCAAATTTTAAAAATACAGAATGTGAGCACATTTGTTAACAATTGGACGTCCCCTGATGGAAATTTAAATTTTGCACTGTATCGGTTGAAAGTTCTTTTAATGTTCCTAAAGTTTAAGTTCATCAATAATACTTAACTTTAAACCTTGACACCAGAGAGCTAAGACGAACTAGGACGTTTTAACCAAGAAGCTAAATCGAAGAAAACGCCATATTCCACAAACTTCTCAACACAAAGACGGTTGGATTAAGGTAAACTCGTTCTTGGCTCGTTTTCCCAGAGTTACGGAACATGGCAATTATTGAAAGGTAATTAACGAACCGGTGTATCTTAAACGTCAATTACCGAACTCAAGTCATAAAGTAAAAATGTTGAAGTACCGCCTGCCTTTTGTACATTCACCCTCCATCTCCTTTCTCGCACCGACACGCAACTCACACAACAGCCGAGCCCGTTTCTTGTCTTTCTGTTTTGGAAGTGTTGTAAGACAGGGACGGGTAAACTCAACAGCCACACCTACTGTGGACTCCACCTGTCAGTGGAGCTTGTTCTCAATCACTTATAAAACTCAACAACTCACTTCCAAACATGTTCACATTAAACATGTGCTGCTAAGAGAGGCATTAACACACGACCCGAGGAAATATTCTAAAAACTGGTATGATTTTTTTTAATTATTATTATTTTACTTTACCCTCTTTCAACTTGGTTCATTTATTTGATGTATTTTATGCACATTAATGTGCATTATTGAGAAATATTGTTTTTAAAACAATGAAATAATGTGTTTTCTTGTGCAACATAAACATAATTTGTAAAAGAAATATTTACTTTTCAAGTTCATGTCCATGCCAGGTCACGGGGCAGCAGTTTCGACAAATGCAATACAAATGAGTCTTCCCACGGCTAAGTTATGGGTTAGGGTTTTAATTTTACCCGAAATTGACAAAAATCTAATCCCGGTAAAAGACGAGCTATAAAGATTTCTTTTTACTGTACCCTGTGTATAGATCTTATTAAAATATTAATCAAATATTCATGTCAACCGGCATTGTACATGAAATTATTGCTATTTTAGGCTGCAATCAGTGATGCAAAACTATAGGTTTCATTTCCACAGCATATGTAAAGGCTCAGCCACTTGTGCTGTCCTGGGCGACATCTGCTGCATTAATATGGCAGGTTTGTTTGTAAATCATCTTGAAAAACTGGCCAATCCTTATATAGCCAACATAATAATTTCACACAAATCCAATTTAAAAACTATATATGTTAAAGCAAACTATTTCATGATCATTTGTTAATACATTAGGCATGTATCCTAAAACTAAGGTCATGGTTGTAGGCTGAAGGGGCTGCAAAAGAGGTAAAAAAACACTCGGACTCAGATTAATCCCTAGAACGGTGCTGTGATCAGAGCACCTCAGTGACAACCAGGCTGCTTCTGGATCAGAACCTGAAGCTCCGCAAACCCCGTCTCCTTCCTTAACCGCCAGACCACCACTGCTGCATATTTGCAAGTATTTGCACAAAACGGGCAGTGCGGCAGTGGTGGACAAGGGTTGCACCATCTCGACACACATAACTTCCAGTGGGCTCACCCCCGACATGAAGGCTCAAAGTATGGAGCAGTGTGATTTGGGTGGCAGACTTGGAGACTGCTGCTCTGAGACCCTGAGAGAATGAACATTAAAAAGTATATTGTGCAAGTACTACAAGTGCAGGTGTTTCAGAAGGTAGTTTGGGGTCGTCAGATTCTATGCTTAAATTATGTCACGTTGTTTCACTACTAAGAACTGCATGTTTAGTTGTAATATATATAATTAATATATAATATATATAGTCCTGGAGCCCAGTTTTATTCATCAGGTGGGCCAGGTTGAACCCTCTCATTGGCTGGTTTCAATCCACGGGCCAATATATTTGGTATCCATGGGTTAATTTGCGAAGAATATTAATCGTTTACAAGATTACATAGTGCTGCTTTTCCTTAAGATTCAGCATATTGGGCTTTGTAGACTGAGTCCTGACCCTCAAGTGGGTAGAAGTTTTTTTTTTGTAGTTTTGCATCACGTTTTCTCAGCGTTCTGCTGATTCAATTTGTGTGTTTTTTTTTTTAAGTAAAACCTAAGGTTTACTAAATGTTCAAATATCACTGGGTTCACTAATGGTCAATGACTTATGGGCAATGTCTATTGATTTGGATGGTGAAGGTTTGTGAAGTTTTAAAACATGGGTTGCCAGAAAAAAATTGGGAAACTTTGGGAGACAAGTTTTCTTGACAGCAGATTTACAGCAGTAATTAATACTAGATATTATGGATAACTACAAAATGGTGTTTCTGGTACTTGATATATATCATACATACAGTCATGGAAAAAATGATTAGACCACTCTTTATTTAATTTCTTGTCCATTTAAAAGTCTGCTTCCACTTAATACACATTAATCTGGACAAATATAATCACAACAAAAAAGGCTCATGATTAAGTTTCATTTCAGAGCTGATTTCTGGCCATTTTGCATGGTTTTATTGACAGTAACAAAAATCCCTTCCGTTCCTACCTCACTAGCAATAACATTGTACTGACAAATACAGTGCTTTTAGTCATTGCATGGTTTTGGGCAGCGTTCTGCTGATTCAATTTGTGTGTGTGTTTTTTTTAAGTAAAACCTAAGGTTTACTAAATGTTCAAATATCACTGGGTTCACTAATGGTCAATGACTTATGGGCAATGTCTATTGACTTTGATGGTGAAGGTTTGTGAAGTTTTAAAACATGGGTTGCCAGAAAAAAATTGGGAAACTTTGGGAGACAAGTTTTCTTGACAGCAGATTTACAACAGTAATTAATACTTAGTAATTAGTAAGTAATTTTTATTGTATTTTTATGCTCTGGTAACATCCATTGCACTGTCTGTCCGTCCAGGGAGTGGATCCCTCTCCTGTGGTTCTCCCTAAGGTTTCTACCGTTTTTTTTTC